>PVJX010031068.1:0-21522 GCA_004027295.1 Dolichotis patagonum
TTATTATGGCTGATCTTATTTGAATCTGGTTTGTTAGATTGCTACTTTGTATTGACTGATTTTATTTAAATCTGTTGTGATGGATAGCATCAAGTCTAAGAGTATAGGCAACTACACTGAAGATGACAAGATTCACTAAGATACCCACTCTGGTTTGATTATTACTTGCTTTTGAAGTCTTACAATGTCTCCAATGCTTCGTTTCTATTACTGTTGTTATACACTGCTGAGACACCATGGTAACCATTGTAGATCACCTTGTATTGCAGTTTTATGTGACTTTTCTGCCTCATGATTTCCTAGGAATTGTTTTGTTTTATCTTGCTTTGTTTTGTTTTTCCTGCTAATACAGAAATGATAGATATACATATAGAGACTCATGCATGTGTAGAGCTTATAAACCATTTACGAGAACCAACTATATAACCCATGTTGAAATGAACAACTACTTTGAAGAAAAAGAGACACTATAATACCCAGTGCTGTTTCCATAATGTCATAATGTGAAGTCCAGCAAAACTATCACTTTTTGTTCAAAGTGATCTTAGCTTGCTTTGCCTTGTTTAAGTTCGACACACATTAAGGTATGGACAGCTGTTTTGAGGAGAATGAGAGACACTATGACAGCCTCTTGGCTTCCCTAATGTCTGGTCTTGAAGACCTGTAATGCCCTCCTCGTCCTGCTCAGATCAATTCCATACTAGGTTGTTTCATGTGAATTCCCTCTATGTGACAACATGGACAACTATTTGGAAGAAAACAAGGGTCAATATGATAGAGAGTGAATATCTCCGATTGTCTAGTTTTGAAATTTTTGTCTTTTATATTGCTTTCTTGTGATCCGCTTTGCTCTGTTTTGTTGTGTTTAATTTTACTCTTTTGATATAATTGCATGTATATTTGAGTGGGTAAGATGGATGACCATGTTGCTGTTTTTGTCAGATCATGGAGCAGAACTGTTAACAGTCTCACTTTGAATGTCTACTTTACATCTTTTAACTTTGTAATTTGAACAACTATTTCCAAGAAGTCAGTATATAATTTGTCAAGTAATAATTTCTTAGGTTTTTTTGTTGTTGTTCTTTTCCTTTTTTCCTTGGAATACTGTATTGTCACTACCCTTTATTCTGTTTTGTTTTGTTTTTTTCTCTTTAAATAAAATTATTTTAAAAAAAAGTAATTATAGCAGGAAACTACTGATATTTTATGTGTAGTATTATTAAGAAAGTATATTTTATGCCACAATTTTAACATTTTAATAAGTGCATTTAAATGGGGAAAAGTACCTTTATTAGTGGTGGTGCTTTCCAGGGGAGGTGTAAACTCTGAGCTAGTGGAAGGTGCTCTTGGGAAGGGCTCTTGGGACCCTCACAGAGCTTCGCTTCTTGCTTTGGCTGCTGGCAGCCGCACTCACTCAAGGACAGTGTCCCACGCCTTACCTAGGATTGGTGCTCTGTGGGTGTAAGAGTTCAATAGAGCATCACATTCAAAGAGTACACAAGTACTCATGTTTTCCAATGGACATTCACTGGAATACTAAACATTAATGTCTCAGAAAAAACACAGTCTCAAAGGAGCAAAAGTAATATACTTTTAGTTCAGTTCAAACTAATGAGGAGATTAATGAGCAGGTAACAGGCTTGGCTCTGGGACCAGCCAGGTTTCTTTGCATTTTGAAAGTCATATGACATACTCAATTAACTATTTTAACTACATAGCAATTTTTAAAAATTACCTCTAATGATTAGAAAACACATAAAGTTAGTAAACTGTAATTATTTTAATACACTTATATCTGCTTGATATCATGTAGAGTTACATTACAAAATAAAACTGTATTGCCCTATGTTGTACTTTTTAGGGAAAAAAATGCTTGTAAAGTGGAAGATTTTTATTCTGCTTTTGGATTCCTGCTGCCAGGATTTCCTGTGTCTAGAATAAAAACTATAAAATAGGGCTGCATTCACTGAAGACTGAGGCCCAGTGTGTTTGGAGGCTTTTGTCCTGACCTGTGTTCGTGTTTGAGCTCTGACAGTGTTTTCCACGGTGACATCCCACACAAGCCCAGGAGTCGGGCGTACGGGAGTCCACAATCAGTCTGGAGGCAGAGGGCAAGGGCAGCTCTCCCAAATTTGGTCTTCTGGCTCCTCTTCTGTCTCTTCCTGGAACTCCTGAGTCTATACTTCTCCTACCAGTGCTAAAGTATTAGATTTTTTTTAGCACTTTTAATTCTAGCTTCCCAGAGACAGCCTTGAAACTTGTAAATACTTTCATATTGAGTTACATCCCTATTCCTTTTAATTTTATTTATTGTTTTGAGACTGGATCTCACTGAATCACTAAGTTTCCCCCATGGAACTGGAACCCATGGCCCTGCATCCTCATCATCTGAGTTCTGGGGTGCAGGAGTGTGCCACCACGCCTGGCATCTTATTCTGTACAGTACCGCAGAATAAGACTCAAGCCACAAGTATCTGTAAGTAGCTGATTATTCATTACTGTCCATGTGAGAGCTGATTGAAATGAAAACACATAGTGATCCTGAAAACCTCACTGGGTGATGTCTCTGTTCATCGGATGTCTACATCCTAACTTGAGGTTTTTTTAATTTTAAGGAAATAAGTCACTGTACTATGTGCAATGTTGAGACCTGCCTCATAGTTTTGTGTTACAGGTGCAGAGATGAGTGGCTTTAAGTGTATCTGGGGTGTAGTGCATGAGACTAAAGGAGGAATCAGGTGAACATTTTAATCTAAAAGATGAATAATGAAATCCAGAAATGTCAGAAGTTTATGGAAATTTTTCAAGTCCTCACATAGTTAAAATATTGGATGGGAATGGAAGAACACGCCTGTAGTCCATCTCTTGGGAAGCTGAGACAGGAAGATCATTTGTGCCAAGCAGTTTGATATTAGCCATGAACAAAATAATGAGGCACCATCTCAAGGAAATAAAGGAGAAAAGAAAAAACATGGCAGGTCACAAGTATCAGATAGGAAAACCTTTTGCCTAAAAATTGGAGAGTAGATTTTGACACTCAGAAGAAACAATAAAGTAAAGAAGAGAATGGGAAAAAATGAAAATAGAAATGAAAAGAAAGACTAAGATAAAGAAATGAAAATAAAAGAAAAGAGGAAAAGAAATGATGAAATGAAGTGAGCATGGCCCATTCAGCACCTCCCTCTGGAGTGAGGTTGAGCACGAGGAGCTGACGGCGAACACTCTGGCATCTTAGGAGCTTCCAACTTCCTTCAGCAGGACGCTCCGGGCCACTGACAGGAACCCGCTGTGCCGCAGCCACCGCTGCAGTGCTCTGCCAGAAAGACGCTCCACACTCCGTGGTTTGACGCTATGCGTCACTGTCACTCAGCAGTGAACCGGGCCTGCTGTGGCACCGGGTGGCCGTGCTCTGCCCAGTGCAGATCTCAGAAGCTGCATCGACTCTCCATGTCTTCCTTCCTCCCTCTCGGGCCAGTGTGTTGGTGAAGCCATGTTCTCAGAGTAACTAGAGGCACAAGAGGAAATTCCCAATCATGACAACAGATTAGTTGTCCCTGCTCCTGTTCAACACACTATCATACTGCCATCACTATTTTTTCTCATTCCTGAGACAAAAATACCCAACACCAAAAGTTAAAGGAGGACAGGTTGATATCAGCTCACAGACTGTAGGGGTTTCAGTCCATAGTCGACTGGCTCTAAGACAGGATGGTGAGGCAGAGGAGCATCACAGAGGAGACACAGTCCATGGCAGGGCAGGCAGAAGGCAGCAAGCAAAAAGCCTGCTCTCTACTGTATCCCTGCGGGGTTCCCTGTCTTTGGAAGGTACTACCCACATCTAGGAAGCCCCTTCCTATTATCTACACCCAGGCTTGTGCTAAACTAATCAGTGGGCTGATTGATTTAGTAATCACATACTCTTAATCTCAGTATCACACTGTGAATTCCAGCATCACACACCCTAGATTCAGCCTGCTCCAAAAATCCCCACCTATGAGGCTCTAGGGGACAACTAGACACAAGTCATAACAAGTATCATTGCCAAGGCAAGGTATATGACAAAATTCTAGTTCAAGGGTGGGGAAACATAATCCATGGTTCATAGGGAAAGCTTCAAATACACCTGGCATAGAAAGTAATTATCAGTAAGATAACAAATAATACATTCTCCAATAGCATTTCTATCTTATAAATGAGTACTTTTTAGGTGTAGAATGTCCTACACTAGTTTTATATCTTTTTTGGAAATCACCAACACAAAATTGACCCAAGATTAAGATTGTACCTCAAAAGCATCACAAAAAGTAGAAGCTTAATGTGTGTTGTGACCTGTGTCCAGATCATGTTTTGTGAAGAAAAACTTTCACAGCATTCTGCATTGTATTATTTTTACAAACACTATTTAGATATTACTAGTGAGTATTACAGGTCTATCCAAAATGTCCAAGTGTCCATTCATTTATCTATAAATATACAGCACACACACTAGAATACTGCCCACATAAACAAATATACACAAACATAATTGAACACTTATATACCTAAAACTACCTTCTCTGTTCTTTTGAACTTCAAGTGCCACTCCCCTAAATTATAATCTATTTCTCTAGTGAAAAACCAATGATCAATAAAAGGGAAGTGACTTGAGATGCCCAGCACGCAGTGAATACTGACACTATTCCAGGGACATGCAACCTTTGTAAATAGACTGCAAACAGTTGCTAGCTATACTGAGTGATAAAATTTACAAAATTCCTAAGTAACTTTCTAAAATGTAAATCTGCTTCATTTTCCTTTCTTTATATTAAATACCCATGCTGCCACTTGCTGTTGTGCCTGGAAAAACTTCTCTTAGTCCATGTTCTGATTGCTGGGGCAAATTGCAGCCTTCTTTTTTTTAACCAAGTAGTTAACATGCCAATTGCTTTGTGTGTTACCAAACACTCCTTAGAAATTACTTTGTTTTTTGAGATAAAGCCAAGTTTTCCATGTTTTGGGTGGGGTGGTTTTGAGACAGCGTCTCGCCATGTAGCCCAGAGAGGCCTCAAACTCAGGTGATGCTCCTGTCTTAGCCTCTAGAAGTGCTGGGGTGACAGGCATGCACCACCATGCTCTGCATAAATAATGCCAGCTCTTCTGTGCACGCAAGAACTTGCAGAATAAGAATCTGCACCTCAGGAGGTTTAAATTGTTTTAAACAGACAGATATAATTCTCCCAGAGCCAGTGATTGATTCTTTAATCACTCAGCCAGTCCACAGGCGTTCTTTGATTACGCTGCAGTGTCTTCTCACAGCGCTGCTGATCTGTGACTATCGTTGCTAATAGCATTTCCCCAGAACAAAGTAGACCCACTTCCCTCGTTGACAGCATTCCACAGATAAAAAAATCTTGTCAAATACACTTTGCTAAAATTAAAGAGAGAATGAGAGTCTGTGTGCAGAGCAGGTGGTGTCTACTCAGGAGAAGGACTCTATTTTTATGCTTCCAGTATGCATTTCTCCTTCCTAAGCGTGACACTGCAGTTGCAGAAGAAGATGAAGGCAGTGTTACAAGGTAATAAAAATTGTTTCATGTCAAACCAAAGGCAGCATGACTTCAATTTCTCCCAACTATTCCCTAGTTTGCAAGGTGGTCCACGTGATAATTTATATGTCCTGGTTCTTTTCAGTCTAATAGTCACAAAAATCTGGACCACCCCTCAGCATTTTCAAACACTTGAATTAGTCAGCATAGAATGTGTTTTTCCTTGAACAAGAAACAATCCCATATTTTAGCAGCGTAGTACAACCAGTTTCCAAGTCAAAGCCCACCAAAGCTACCCCCAACCCTGCCTCAATCTTCTGGCCCTGCCAACTCAATGGGACTCTACCAGGACACCTCCTGCAAAGGAAGAGATGACTGAACAACTGCACAGGGAGTTCCCTCTGCTTCAGGCCCTGTGAGACAAATGCCTTTTGGGTTCTTAACTCACTCATCAAAAATACTCATTCAACCTGCCTAACAAGCTAGGGCAAGTGGCAGTCCATGTGCACAGGCAGAAGCGCTATGGACAGGGCCTGACGGACACACGGCCTTGTCTTGTCACTGTGTGCAGAGCACCAGTCTTGACCTGCATTCCAGTGCAACGTTGTGAAAACAGTCAGGATGCCGGGATAGGAAGCAGCTTGCCTCTATTTCAGTTCTCTCCCAAGCTAAATCAAGATGCCTGGTGCTAAGCGAAGTGATCTTTGACTTTTCTATAGTTTTATAATTTTATATGGTTTTATAATTTTTATATAGCTTTATAATTTTTACCTCCTGGGAAAGAAGTTCTCTTATTTTATCTTGGATGATAATCAGTAGCCTTTAGACTGGTTAGTTATATATATTTTAAGAGCAGGATCAGCAGTATGTGAGACATAATTACACTGCCTCAAATTGGCAGTGCAATGCTAATGGTGATATTATTCGATTCAGCACCTTCCCATATGATTTACATAGGATACAGAACACAGACCAATAGCTAGAACATTAGAGAAAGTCATCTTTCAATATTTATGCTTTTTTAAACAATAAGCTAATAAATTTTGACTGAAATCACTATGACCCGAGCACAAGCCATTCCTCATCCCCTACTTCCTCCTGGATTCAGTACCCGAGTAATCCACGCTGCAGAGGTCCCAGGGTCTGTAGAAATAATGTGGCTCTTAACACCTGCTGAGCTTTGCTGGTCATGTCGTTTTCATTTATCACTTTGATAATCAGATGATCCCATGTAATACTAAGATTGGTCAAAAATGACAGATTCACTGAATTCATATGTGGAAAGATGAATATAAAATCACAGGATGGGAATTATAATAGCAAGATTCTTCCCAATAAGAAAAGTATAAGTTAGCTCACACTGCAGTGGGCTAAAATACTCCCTTAGACACTCTTCTACAGAATGCATGAACAGCCCCCTCAGAAAAACCCTGAGACTTTACAATCACACTACGAAAGCCAAGGACCGAGATATTACCTGCTAACACACAAGTCAGACAGCCAGTACCCAACAGAGCACAAGGAAGGGACAAAAATTCCCAAAATCAGTTGATACAAAGAGGTTTAATAGTAGGATCATTTTGACCAGGTAGGAAAACAAAGCAGAGCTGAGCGTTGCTGCATAACACGCTGTGTAATTCGCCAGGCAGACAGTAGGAAGTAGGCAGTTATCATACGTAGCCTGGAGCCGACTTTCCCAACAAACGCCTGTTGTGCTTATTTATGTTCTTAAGATCCAATCTGGAGAACGCAGGCCAGGTCCTGCTGTCATCAGACACCCCAGCCTAAGACACAGTGAATAAACTCAGTGTAGGAAAATGAGACAGAGTGACTTTAACAAGATTTTGTTCTAATAAGGTTATTTTCTTGTGAATTTATTACACATTTCTTTCATCTAGACATTTTTCAACGTTTAACACGAAGCTACCTTCTTGATTCCTTTGTGTTTCTCCTCATATTACTAATTTCTGAGAGGTCCTTGGACTATCTTTGCACCTTTGTTTTTCTTACTGTCTCATTCCCAATATAGGCCCCTTCCTAGCAATGGTTTAGAAGCAGTCTATGTGGTAGCTTTCATCTCTTTGCCGTTTTTCTTTAGTTCTGGACTCAGTCGTCGAATGGCTATTCACACACCTGCTTCAACAACCAAAAGAAGCATCTCAAATTCAATGTGCTTACAAGTGCAATTTTGATTTGTACCCCACCTTTGGGTTATGCTTCCCGGTTTTCTATTGCTCAGCAAATAGCAACAGGACACGTCAGTAGGCAATGCAAAACAGAAGTTGGCTCCAAGCTAATTATTCTCTCTTCCTGACAGGCAACTCCAATCCAATGCAGCCATCCAAAACAAACTCAGCACTGATGCCGTTTCATGACCCCTAATGCTGCTACCAAATCACTGTCAAATTACACCCATAGAACACATCCATGTCCATGACCGGGCTGCCCTCTAGTTGGCACACCCAGCCCCACACCTGATCCACCACAAGTGCACCTTTCCTGCCCCGTCATAGAGAGTTTCTCCTGTTATATCTCTTTCTCTCCTTTGATTTCATCTTTGGTTCTTCATCCTTTGGAAACTCACATTCATAGTCACAGACCACTAATCCTTTTAATTACAACTAAGACAGTATGTTGGTTTTCTCCTTCAGTGATTCCACAGTGCCACAAGTACTAAAAGAATCACATTGATGATGGTAAAATTATGTTTTGGACATCTGTCTCACTGTAAATTATATTGTCTTTGTTTCCTGACAAAGGAAAACATCCAACTGTGTTTTTCATAGATTATGAACAGGCATGCTGCTAAATCAGTCAGATTCTGCTTGCCAAGCACTGATACCATCTGTAAAGCAAAAATTATTTTTAAATCTACCTGAAAAGCAATGAAATCCACTATAATAAGTGTTACTTCTCATTTTAACTTCCAAGAAAACTTGGTAAACTGACATTTCTATGTGCCCAAATATGAAGTGTAAATATTTACCTACAAGGGAAAAAAACTCTCCCTAATTATTAAGAATTTTTAAGCTTACTTCAGGAAAAATTATTTTAGTCAAAAAGTTTTTCTTCATATAAAAATCTGTATTTTACGTTGAGCAATCTGAGCATGGGAGACCCGAGCAGTCAGCTTCAGGGAGGCTTTCCTGGGCTGGCGCCTGTGATTCCGGGCTCTGCAAAGCGGAACCCCAGCTTGGGCAACTCAGGCACTTAGAAGGGCACAGGCTGCAGCGCAAGGCCTGGGGAGAGGCTGCGTGTGAACACCCTGGGTTCCAATCCTGGTAATGAAAACTTAACAGTTAAAGAGAACCCAGTCCTCAATTAGTCTTAAGAGATCAGTGATCTTAAGGTGAGCAATGAGAAAGCACATGTTTATTTGCAAAGAAATCCTGAAGCCAACAAGTCCAAACAAAGAGACAGAATCCAGAGCAATCCACAGAGAATGTAATGAGGATAAATCCTTGTTTACTGGGCAATAGCGCTGTCCCAGGTATCACTGACCCTCAAGTTACAGTCGTCACCTAAAGCGTGCGTGAGGAGTTGAATACATACTAGTTTAACCCCATAACCAGTGTTCTGTACTGTATCTGCTCTAAGAATAATAGAAATGCTTTATTCAGTGAGGACTTATTTCCTAACAAGCTCAGTATCTCACTTGGACCTACCACTAACTCTGAAAATATTTTTTATCATTTTCAAAGTAAGAAAATCAAGGCTTAGGAGAATGACTATTCTAATTTCACAATGTAAATAGCAAAGATGCCTAACTCTCAAGATTGTTCCCTTTTAGCAAACTTTCCAAGAGAAAACGTGTCTATAATAATAACTCTGAAATTCTAAAGTAAAGAATTGGTCTATTTTATCAATTGAAATTATTATGTATTCTTCTCTTAACAAGTAAGATTAGAAACTATTAACAGTGATCTTTATTTGAGACAAAACATTCCTTGCCACAAAAGTGCTTATGAGGAAGTAGCCACACAATTGTAAAAATTATCTCAGTGCAGTGGACCCTGAAATCCACAAGGATTATACTCCTAGGGGACCCGCGAATCGTGAAAGAAATAGGAATTTCAGATATCAGAAATATGTCTGTTTTTATAGTTCAAACCCTACAGTTACATAACCTCATTTAATAAAACACTGTATCAGTGAAGCTTTAGAGGGTGCAGGGCATTTTGGCGGCATTTCAGGGACCTTGGGGCTTCAGACAAAACAGAAAAAGCGCACTTCGGAAGAATAAGACAGACGGCGGCCCGTGCCCAGCAGCCCACCGCGATGCCGCCGTGCCCGTGCCCTGCAGGAGACGCGGTACGGGCAGCGACCGAAGGCAAGAGAACCTCCCGCCAAGGAAACATTGGGGAGCATATGTGCGGTGTCCACACAATTGTGGGGGTTTCAGAGAACAATTATTGGTCAAGTTCTAAGGGAAAATTTGAGAGTGAGCAAACTGCGATTTTGCAGGGTGTCTGTGAGTAAACGCGCCGAGAAGACCACTGGACACTAGTGAGTGTCCAATCAGGAAAGCAGACCGCATTTCAAGCCTTCCACACAGGAGACACATTTAACCCAAGCTTCTATGACACAGCGCTAAACACTCGGAGGAAAATGAGAGACGGGGAGCCGCGATGTCCTGGGTCCGCAAGGCCATGCCGCGGCTCGGGACACACTGGACAGCACTCGGATCTGACCGACTCGGCGGGCACCCCCGAGCCCAGCGCCAGGCGTCTGCAGACAGGCCTCCGTGGACTGCAGGGCTGCCCCTCCCCTTCTGCTGAGGGCAGGCAGGGCGGCGGCTCCCGCTGCGCCAGCGCGCGGGGGAAGGCGCTGCAGGGCTGCAGGGCTGCAGGGCTGCAGGGCTGCAGGGCTGCAGGGCTGCAGGGCTGCTGGGCTGCAAGGCTGCAGGGCTGCAGGGCTGCAGGGCTGCTGGGCTGCAAGGCTGCAGGGCTGCAGGGCTGCAGGGCTCCGGCGGGGCAGAGCGCAGGTGGGAGGACAGGGCAGGAGGCCAGCGTCCCCGGGAGGCGCCGCTGTTCCTCTTAGCACCTGTAACACAGCCGGGGTGGCGTCCCAGGATGGCGCACAGCTGTGCCTGCCCTCCCTCCCTCCCTCCCGGCCTCCCTGCCTCGAAGCAGCAGCCGCACAGCTGACAACCGGAGGCCAGGGGCTTCTCTCCCGCCTTGCTTCCCGCCAAGGCTCCCCCGGGGGTTTTCTGTCTAAGGGGCCTGGGCGGAGTCTGAGGAAGCCAGGGCAGGTCAGCCTGAGAAGAGTCAGCAAGGAAACGATCCACCAGCCTACAGGAAAGCAGCAGTTAACAAAAGGACCCCGATTTCCGTTCCCCTCACTTCTAGACCAGTGGTCTTTTCACTCATCGTGATAACACGGAGACAGTGACTAGGAAGAAAGTGTGACATGGGCCATCGAAGGGGCACCCTAGCTGTGTTTTGGGGGGAGAGGAGTTCAAATTAGAGCCCCCAATAAAATTAAGATGAAATGTTAGAAATCTTTTATCACCCTTCTTTGTGATCTTAGTAGGTTCATATTATCTCTGGTTACAGTATCTTTATCTGTAAAGTGAATGACAAATACTACGAGTTCATTTGCAGTTTCAGGTCTGAATATCCTCTTAGGTTTGGGGAAAAAGATGGCTGCCCAGTCTCCAGTTGCTAAACCAGTGATGTGTTGAATGGACATTGTTTTTCACTCTTTGGATTTGGTTGACTACTTTTTGTTTCATCTTCACAAAAGCAGATTAAGGAAAATTTAATTCATCTTGGCTCGGCAGGTAGAGAATAAGGGGAAGGGAGACAGGGAAAGTACCACCTGCTCGGCCTCCTAAAAGATGACTTCTGCTCTTTAAGATTAATGTCTTCAGGTGGAAAGCCATCTGCTGTCCTCACACACCTGCAGTCTGTCCCCCAGGGGCGAGGTAGAACTGCTAGCACCCCGTGGTAAATACAATATACTTCCAAATTCTTTCCTCTAAAGGTCACTTGACTACATATTTGCATCCATGTGAGTGCTTTGCTTATGGAGAAATAACCAAGTTTTGAGCTTGGGTAATTTATAATAACTTCCAGAGACTTTCTAAAGACTTTATTCTCTTAACGTATTTCTACCAATATGTGGTAAGAATTTATATGTATAACTTTGGAATGTATGGATAATTTAATGCCATAGATCATTCTTATTTGCCTTTAAATTGAGTAATAACAATGAATTCACCTGCTGCTTTACCTAGTAAAAGATACATTTACTCAATTTCCATCAGTTTTATCATGGCATTATTATAATCCTTTAGTTCCAAATACTTTATTTGTTTTCACACTTAGGTCTATGTATAATGAAAGAATTTCAAACTCAGACTCCATAAGAATGAAATTTGCTGACAGTCTTAATACAGCTCTGTAGAGATTCCTTCTCAAGGTTACACAGTGAAATAATTCAAATCCCCAGACCCTTCTCACTGAGGAATGAATAACAACTCATTGCTCTCAGAGTGGAGAGAACGTTCAGTGTTGAATTTCAGAATTCCTTACTGTGGACCTCCTCTTTGTGCATGTGTTCGAGGCTGGAGTGGCTGATTGTGTTGAATTTTTGCTGACACAAAGCACGACTTCATGACCAGCTTGGGAAGTGCGTGGCTGCACCTCGCCCAGGAAACCAGGGCTTCCTACTGCTCTAGCTCAGCTGGTAATGACGTCAGCCTCGGGCTGAAACACTGTCCAGTGCGCAGCTCCGCACATGCGCACCTGTGACATCTGAGTCACAATGAGAATCAAATGAAAAGTAAAAACATTTACTTGTTTGGAGCAAATTTATAATCAACTCATATTTTATTATTTAAATGGTGTTATGGATTAACAACTGGTGGTCAACTTAATGCCAGCTGGATTAAATCAGCATGGTGCTGAGTGTAGATGGTCCACCTGGGGAAAGTTGCCAGCATAAATGGAGACATGGAGAAGGAGAAGCTAGACACTGTGGGTTTCTCTGAGTGTTGCCATTGGAGTGGTTGGTTCTCCTGGAGGAGCTCATAATGACCACCTTCCCCAGTGTGAATTCGACCATTGTCATCAGAGGAGCTCGGGACCTTGTTGGTGAGAGTGGCTGTGGTTCTCTTTGGGAGAGCTCTGGTCCTTACATGGAGCATTGCTTCCTGACTCTGGAGGGGAAGACCTTTAATCTCCAGGACAAACTCATCATGCTGGCTTTTCGGAATATACTTAACTGTTCTTATCCTTAGAGGAGCTCAGGACCTCCGTGTTGCTGAGGATGGCTGTGGTGCTTTTGAGAACAGCCCTGTTCTTTGTTCTGAGCATGACTTCTTGGCTTCAGTGTAAAACCCTCAGCTTACCAGCACAGCTCTTCCACCCTGCTGGCATAAACTTTCTAGCCTCCACCACTGACCTTTGGGCCTTCCTAGCATGGATCTGTAAAAGAGACTGGTGTGAGTCCTTCTTGTGGGCTCTAGGCCTCCAGTTGGACTTGTGGGAAACCTTGTCATGGGCTCTTGGTCTTCATCTGGACTCATGCAGGACATTGCTGTGGGATTTAGGCCCTTGGCTGAACATTCTATGTCTGTAGTGTTGTGGACAGATTTCCTGCACTCTTGCATTAACTCTGGGTGACCATCATAAAATAATATAAATTCTGTGTCATGATTCTAATTGTTCTCCTCACAACCCCTGACTACAAAAAATGGTATAAAATAGTATTTTTTCAAAGGGCTTGTTTAGATTCTTGTCATTGTATTATTTTCAAGATTTACTTCCTTGGTTAAAAGATAATTTGCATAAGATTTACTGAACAAAGTTTGTGACTCATCTTTTTCTAAGTAAGAGATCATTTATGAGGGTGTGATCACAAATCGCAACTGTAAGTTCTGTTTTGAACACTGTATGGAGCCATAGTAAAAGGCTGCGACAGTCAATATTCAATTCTTTCTTAACCTCAGCACTTGGTACCCTTTATCTCTTGCTGAAGGATGGAGCCAATGTGATCAACAGACATGTGCCCTGGGCAGGATTTGGCTTCTCTCTGTGTTTGTAATTTAGTCTTCTCTGATGAAGTAAAAAAATAATTGAGGAAGAAATATTTGAGGGAAAGACAATTGATTTGTTGGAAACGGAGTGTATTTCGTTCTCCGCTAGAGACCTCTCTTGATTGTCTTCCTCTCTAATGGTGTCTCCTTACCATGTCAGTATTGAACCTTTATGTAGGTGCTTGAGAAATACAAGTGTTACATCTCAAGGCTGAAAAAGCTACGCTGTGGCGTCCAGCGTTCCTGGACTGCACGCAGCCTTGTGAGGGGAGTTTTCCTTACTGCACATGCCAGTGCTCTGCGTATGAGAAAGGTTATGAAATCTGTCTCTGTCTCTGTCTCCCTCTTTCCCCCCTCTCTTCCTCTCTCTGTCTCTGTCTCTCTCTCTCTCCCCCCTCTCTCCCTCTCTCTGTTTCTCTCCCCCCCCTCTCAGAGGCTTCCAATCAATTTTATAATACTGCTTTGAAGAACCGAGACACATAAAAGAACGCCTCCACTCCGGATATCAGATTCCCACAGAATTTCAGGTTGCAGGGTCTGGGTAGAAAACACACCCTGCTTCTCCCCGTCCAGCAACCCTGGCATGACTTGGACAGACACTGTCCCCAGAGGTCCCCAGGTGCCCCTAGCAGGGGCTTCCTAAGGTGATGGGATCATGGGGCGCACAGGCAACTTGCTGATAGGGTAGGGTAGGAAGAGGGCCGCTCGGGCTTGACCTGGGGGTGCACAGCTCCTTTCCCTGGCCCCTCCCTTCCCTCCACTTCCAGACACCCATGATCCGACAGCAAATGCAACTGTTCTTCACTGAGAAAGTCCCTGGTACCCAGGTGGGGATTCCTACTGTAAATGTCCCTCAGAGACCCGCTGTTACAGGCTCGGCTGCAGCCTGCAGTGCTCCTGAGGGTAAGACACAATAACTGGGTCCATAACCATGATGGGGATCTTAGGGCCCCACCCTTCTCATCTTGCTGTTTGCTTTCTGGCTGCCAACAGTTAACAGGACTCCACTGTAGTTAGCGTGAGGTGCTAGCTCACCACAGAACCAAGAGTGATGGAGAAGGCCACCGTGGACTGAGGCCTCCAAACTGGGAGCCAAAATAAACCTTTTCTTTTTTTAAATTGACTCATCTCAGGTGTCTGTTACAGTAATAGAAAGCTAGCTAACAAAACAGAAACAAAATGCACTGGTTCTCTTCTTCACTGCAACTATATTACAGTTCTTCCCTTATATGTATATATACCGTATTTTCAAAATATGAATCTTTCTCCAGAACCATGTTATTTATGATACACTATATGAGCTTTTCATAGAGATCTTTGCTGCTTCCAATTCACTCAATCCTTGATTAAAGATCTGTTACCTGAGATCAATATTGACTCACACAAACACAGTCTCACTTGAAAGATAGAAAAAAGCTCCAACAATAATAAACACTACAGTGATTCTGTTCTAGATGAAATCCAGGATAACAAAATCAAAGAATCATCACATCAAAGTTTGTGAAGTGACTACAAAGCTAATGCAGCTTAATTCAGTGTCTTGTCTAACATCAGTGTGCATTGCCACGCGCGTGCCAGGGATTTGGAAACCCAAGCTTGAAGACTTGCAGGGAAGGGTGGCACTGCCCCTCGTCGTGCGGACACAAAGCCCCGCCACCCTGCAGGTTTCCCTGCTGGTGCTGTTCCCAGCGGGGTGAGCTGACCGGAAGGGTGCTGGTCTCATCCTCCACGACAGTCTCAGGGTCATCTGAGGAACGGCATTGTGTTCCACTTTATATGCAAATCTTCCTAAACAATCTGTCATTTGTGTACATAATATGTCAAATTTGTAGCATCCTATCTGCAACATAGTGTACATGCTGGGATCAAAACTACGGTAAATGCTTAAATTTTTAAAAAATTCACTATAGTACAGATTCTTTGCCATTAATTGACCTCAGAATACTCCCTTTCCCTATCAGTATTCTCACTCCACCATGATTGCCTCCTTTTGAAGTCCTCTCTTTCTCCCATGTGGCTGCTCCAATGCCCTGGATTGATTCAGTGTTTCCTTTCCACGGTCATTTGGTTTCAGGAAGCAGCCAGAAGGCTCGCGGTGGTAGATCCAGTGAACGAGGGATCACATGGGGCACATCGTACTGTTTTTACTTCACAGAAATTGCTATGAGCATGTGATCAATGAATACAATCACAGAGTATAATTGAACATTAAAATTTTAAAAATCCTTATGGTGAAAGACATACTGCCATAAGCCTTGCACAATACTCAAAATACTGCCCCTCATTTAGGACACATTCTGTTGTTCCCAGCAATATATCTTTCATTGTAATAAGGTTCTTAAATTAACCATGTCTCTTGAGCACCCTTTTTATTGTTCGTAAACAATACATCATGTTTGTGACTTCACTCAGTACCCCAGTTCTGGAATTCTGAGCTAGACTGTTTCCTCCATTAGAAACTTCATTTTCATCACTGAAACCTCACATCTTATTAACTTTAGTCAGACTCAATTACAGCTTTATTGTCTTTTATTGGACTTGTTTCAACTAAAGTCTGTCATGGGCAGAATGATGCCCGCTCTTTGCAGACGTCGTTCCCTAGTTCCCAGAACCAGAGAACGTGCTGTCTAACCTGGCAAGGCCACTTCTCAGGCGGGTTCACCTGCAGACCCGGAGGAGAGAGGGTTATCCTCGCTGGCCGCTGTGGGACCTGTGTGACGCCAAGGACCCTATTACAGGAGCCACTGGACCGAGTCAGCAGAGACCAAGCACAAAGGCAGAGCTCGGAGTGATGCTTCTTTGGAAAGGAGCCAGCAGCCAAAGAATGCTGGCAGCCTCTGGAAGCTGCAGGAAGGCGGAAAGGCTTCCTCCAGGCGCCTTCAGAGGGAGCACAGCCCTGCTCACACCCAAGACCATCTCCACCGAGATCCACTCGCTAGGTCCTCACCTTCCCAGTAGTGGGATAATAAATTTGTATTGCTTTAAGCTGCTAAGTTGATGGATACTTGAAACAGTGAAGTTTTTGGAAATCAGTAAAATTCCTACATCATCTTGACGTACATTGTTTCTGAGCCATGTGCTGCTGATGCCGTCCACTCCTAGGAACTCTGTGAAGAGGTTACACTTATTCTTTTCAGAGTGACTGAGCCATCTTACTTTTCCATTATTTTAACACATTTTAAATGTGGATTTGATCTTATTTACTAGCCTTGTCACTGCCCAATTCATCAAACCCCAGCTTGCCACTGAGGATTTATGTACAACATGAAGCAGTATGTCACACATCACAAAGTGTAAAGAGAATTTTACATCCATTATGCTCGATCCTCACATTCTCCACCTTCTCTGGTATGCGTTATCTTCACATGCAAATTTACTAGACTGTGACCAAGTACCAATATTGTACCAATATTGTTACTGCTGAACAATAATATTGTTGTCTTGTAAATATTGGAAGTGAGAACCAGACCTTCTTCTTGGTGTTTTATCTTTTCAAAAAATTCTTAAGATAATCCTATGGATAGAAAGACTTGACATATATTAGTATCTAGAATTATCAAACAATGCAATTGAGATTGTTCTTATTTTTTAATCGAGATATATTGCCAGAAATTTTAACCTGTAATGTGTAATAGACTAGAATGTTTCTCAATGCATTAAAACATGCGAACTAAAATAGAAATATCAACCATTACCTAATTTTTAAATGATAATTTCACTAACAAATTGATAGTCACTTGAGAACTTATAGATCAAGTCTTTATTCCTTGACCAGTATATCCCAGATGGAAATGTTATTTCCATCTGGGATGGAAATATTGACATTTGTATTAGTCTCATTCTAGATTAGAATACTTTAAGCTGGCATGCATGTATTTTTAGAAAGGTATTGTGATAGAACTTTTATCAATATTAATTTAAACTTTTGTCTTCAAAATGTCTTCAGGCCACTATAATTGTCTATCTTGAACCTCAGGGAGATAGAAAATAAGTTTAAAACAGAAATGCAAATCTACAGGGGTCAGGGATTAATAAGTTTGCACCATGAACAATTAGTTGCTATGCAACAAGTTTTGAACAGTAACAGAAAATGTTTTTTTATAAAATAGTATTCTTGTGTACTCTGGCTGAACTGCAGCTGTGCATGTAAATAAGTGTTCAGTCTTAGCCCAGTTTTAACTGTATCTGAGTGCACATTAATACGCTCCCAGTTACATAAAGAGCATTATGCAACTATGGATCATGTATCATTATAAACCTTGGATGTGTGTCTTGTCTGTCTATAGGAAGCAGATGGTGATTCGAATAGCAATGTTAAAGCTTCGTCACCATCCATTCCTGAGGAACTCGATATACTGCAAAGTTCTTTCTTCTACAAAATAAAACATTTATATTTTAGTAAAAAAACTAAATATACAGATAAATCCTATCAACTCAAAATATTAATGATAATGCATAACTCACACTGAGCTTTATTGAAATATGGAAGAGTTTACCTCATAGGTAAAATGCACACAAGTGAAAGGCTTTGGTCAAAAACCCGGCACTGAGGTTCAGTACTGGAGCATCCGTAGGCTCTGTGTGTCTGGTCCGAAAGCAGACGCCCTTGGCAACATCTTAAAGCGTCTTCTAGATGCAGGTCGACAACAGCAGGCGCAATCTCACGGCGGCACTTAAGTGATTTCAGAAGTGACTGCGGCGCTAGTTCTCTCCCTTTCTATAATCCACATCGGTTTATCCTCCAGAGAAAAGACAACTATAAGGAATCGTATGAGTACATTTCTTTAAAGCCATAGGTACACATGAGATAAACATAAAATACACGTGTAAATTAATATGTACGAACGGTCCTCCTTGTGTGACGCCCATGCTGTGAACGCTCGCGTTCCCTCCCCACCGAATTCCTCTGCTGAAACCCAGGGCACGGTGCAGTCGCGTGAAGACTCGGGGCCCCTGAGAGGTGCGTTAGGCCGCGGAGGCCGCTCTGCGGTAAAGGGGTTCAGCGTCCCCCTGAGCTCAGCAGTGCACGGCCGCACAGGTTGAGAAGGCGCCACAGACTAGGCAAAGGCCCGGTGTTCCCAGACACTACTCCGCCATGCCCCGATGGTGGACCTCCCGGCCTGGAGAGCTATGAGCAAGAGGTTTCTTCCTTGTTTATTTTTTTATTTTATAAAAAATGAACTGTTATAACAAAACAATAACAATAGTTAATACGTTATTAACTTCAAAGTAGTTACTAAGAGTACAAGACACATGAAAAAGAAACAGATAATAGCACAAAACTTCCTTTTCAGTGAACTAAAAGAAACTGGTGTAAGTGAAACAAGCTGGCATACATATTAAAATAGCACACGGTTCCTCTGATATGAGAAACTGAAAATACACATGCACAGAGAGCAGAATAGAAGATAGATAGGTAGGAAATAAGGAGAAGTTCAAATAATTCCTCAAATTAGCTCTCTGGTTGCTTTGAAAATATTTTAAGTAACACATCTTTGTTGTTTATAAATTACCCAGTTTAAAGTATTATTGGTGTGGTGGTCAAGACTAATACAATAATGAATCAATGATGGAAGAAAAATACACACGAACTTGAACATATTTTAAATTGTATTTCCCCACAGATATCAAATAATTTATTGCTTTGTGATATTATATAACATTATATTCGTAGCATATATGAAATACAAATTTTAATTTAAAACACTGGGTTTTCATCAAGGAAACTGGTTGGTGTTTCAGTCCCTACAAGGTATCTTGGTCCCTACAAGACATTTGACCTTGGAGAAAAAATTTCTCCCCTTTAAACTTTTTGATCATTTATAGAGTGAAGACATTAATACCTGTCATGCTTGATTTCTGCAGTGCATAGCTTGAAAAAAAGTAATAACGCATCTGTATATTACACATGCTGTGTCGAACACTGATGCGAGTCAGGTCAAGTTAGAAGCGCAGGGCTTCAGGGGAGCCGGGAAGGTTTCTTGCTTGTGTGCTTATTCATTTTGTGACGATATTGCCTGGGAAGGGTCACTACAAAGCAGGGGCCAGGAGAGATCCTTGATGACATAAAAGGCTTGCATGGCACAGCAGTCCTACCAAGGGCAGCTACTCGGGAGAGCTAAGGAAAGAGCAGTCAATCACCTTTTCCGGAATGATCCGTTCATGGGGTGAACAGAAGACACACTGGCAAAGACGAGGAGTAACCTTAGGATAGGATTTTGATTGTAGAGTAAAAACATCATGATGATTTAAACAAAGGAAGCAAGAAAAACAAAGGGAGGGAAGAAAGGGACAGTGAAGGAAAAAGGAAATGACAAGCGAGACGGGAAAGACACAAGCAGAAAGGAGGAGTGGAGGGAAGGAGAAAGCAAAGCAGGGTGGCGTGACAAGAGAAGAGGCGGCGAGTGAGGAAAGAGCAGCCAGGAAGAGGACCCAAGAAGAGGGCTACAGGCACCCTCTGCTGGGTTTCCGCAGGCCCTCTAACTTAGTGCCTATGATTCCCACACACATTTCCATCCACACTACAAATTTTAAAAACTTGGAGAATTTATCTAGCATGCCAGAGTCATGTATGATAAAACAAATAAATAAAGCTTTGAATCCAGTTCTGACTACTCATTTCATGCCCTTTTCACTGTGCTGGGCCACGTTTAGTTTCAGCCTGAAGGACTTTCGTGAACATGAAATACTAGAAGCATATAATCCTATCAGGGAGAGCTAATCCGGCCATCACTATCTCAACATCAAACACGTTCACTGTCCAGAACCATCGAACATACTGAGGGGTAGAACATAATAAGTAAAAACAAACATACAAAAAACTGTGCCAACTCAGCATATTTAAGAGTGGCTTTAGAAAAATCCTATGCAGACAAATATGTACATACAGGCCCATATCTGCACAGATATGGCAAAATTGGTTAGGAATGACAACTTTACCCTCTGTTCAGATAAGTGGAAAGAATTATGTCCTGACTGTACTCATCTGTCCTTGGTATGTATCCATTTTTTCAGTTGAAGAACTTTGAGAATTTCTCAAGGGCTTCCTCTAAATGGTCCTTTGGTTTTATTACATGATTTTATCATTTCTATGTCAGCACTTCCTCAAAAATTTTATTCAGAGCATAAACATGTACTAATAAAAGAAATACATAAAAATTGTGTTGAGAAATGGAGACCATAGGCAGGAAATATGGAATATAAAATGATGAAATGCCAGTGATTTTCCCAACTCACCTCAAGATAGAAAGTAAAGCTCATTTTTCTTGTATAACTTAGCCCAGGCCAGAAAAGATCCCGGAAGGTTTAGGATTTTCCTTGGCCTGCAGGTTTGGGGTCACACCGAAGGATCAGAAGGGTCCCCTAGCTCTCAAGCAAAGCCAACGCTGGCTCATAAGTGACAAAGCACAAACTCATGCATGGCCACAGCCTCTTCTCCATTTTATACCGTGACCAACTCATCTCTAGGTCCCGTGAACGAGAGCTGGAATCTATTTGGACCAGAATGTTCTTTCTGGTCCAAATAGATTTGGCTAAACGGTTTCTTGTTTTCAAAATTTCAAAGGAATTACTCATTTAGATTCCATTCTTTATCTTCTTTTGTGATGAATTGCCTTATTTTTCTCTTTATAAATATCTTTATTTCATTCCAGGTCAATACGAGTTAGTACATCAGAATATAAATGAGTATTGCAGATAATCATAATTCAGTGGTAAGAGACTTTTTCACTTTCTTTCTAAAAACAGGGGGAAAATCCCAAAGTTTATATAGCTATTATCTTATTGCTTGCTTGTTTCTTCTTCTTCTCCTTCTCCTTCCCCTTTCCTTTCCTCTTCTTCTTCCCCTTCCCCTCCCTCTTCCCCTCCTCCTCCTTTTTCTCCTTATTCTTTTCCTTCTTCTTCTTCTTCTTCTTCTTCTTCTTCTTCTTCTTCTTCTTCTTCTTCTTCTTCTTCTTC
>PVJX010031069.1:0-21504 GCA_004027295.1 Dolichotis patagonum
GTGTGTGGAGAGAGAGAGGAATTTGTTATGTTTTGTGTGCATGTTTGTGTGTGTTTTTTTCTATGAGGCTATCAGCATTCCAACAGCGTCCTGAGAAATTCATCAAATTATTTAACCTTTGCAGGAATAAATAATACATGTGCTTTCTCAGGATTTGTTCTGATTAAGCCGTCCTGGAGTGGTGCCAGGCCCAAGCCCGCCCCGGGAGAGGCAGGAAGGAGGCGGGTGGCACAGGATGGGAAATCAGGCGGCCAGTGGAGGGCTGGACAGGAGGGGGCCAATGAGGCCGGAGATGGACCCCTGTGAGCCCCTCCAGGTTGGCAGGTCACAGAGGAAGACGGTGGACTCCCCCAGCTGCCATCTCTGCCCGAGGAGGCTGTATGCCTCCCCTGGCTCTGAGGACAGAGGTGCAGTGGTGACGGATGTGGTTCTGAGATGAGGCTCAGGCTGTCCAGTGCCTGTCTGCGTGTCCAGGAGGCAGGCTGGGTCTGAATCACCACTTCGCCCCCTGCCAGCTGCGGGACCTGCCCCTCCCAGTGCCCACAGTGACATGCACTCATCCAGCGGTGCCTGCAGGCCTGGTACATGTTCCCAGTGCACACTCAACAGTTAACAGGTTGGAACATAGTGAATTTCTGATGGGCGAGTAGTGCTAATCTACACAAGGACTGTTTTGCACGGTCCCACCTATAAATGTGTCACACACACACACACACACTGAAAGTTTATTATGTCTCTATGTGCTTTCAACAAGTAACCTTTAAACTTCAGCCCTAGAAGGCCTGACCCTATTTGTGTTTTTTCTTGGGAATAACAGAGGCAGCAAAAGAATCTCAGTTTCCCGATCCCATTGCTCATAGGGAGAGTAAATGGGAGACGATGGATGTAAACCACAAAACCCGAGCCCTTCAGTGCACAGACTTTGCAAGAACTGATTTCAGCCCAAAAGTCTTGGGAAGCTACAGAGACATCAAAGAGCGGAAGTCATAGCACGGGGAAATTTCGTGCATATGGTGAGGATCCTAGGAAGATTCTAGAGAGAACTGTAAGCTGGCCATGCAATTCATCTTTAGGAAAGCCTGGGCTCTGGGAAAAGGAGTCTCATCCTTGGTTTTGCTCACTCACACTGGGCTCCCGATATGGAAGAAGCAGGTAAGTCCCTGAGGTCAGCACACAGGCTCCTCAGTGGGGCCGACTGGACCCAGCAGGGCGGAGAGAGGCTGGGAAGCAGGCCTCGATTTCCCTCCTGCGGCCTGAATGTCCGAAGTGGCTGAGGGGGTGGATGTGACCCCTCTCCACACCCCTCTGGGCTGCATCATTGTGTCATCTCCCGGCATCCACACAGCAAAGAAAAGCTGGCAGTGACTCGGGCCAGTCTGCGTGGATTCGAATCCAGATTTGCCACCGTGTTGGCGGTGTGACTTTGGCAGGTGGCCTGACCCCTCAGAACTCATTTCTTTGTCCACTACGACAGGACAATAGTAACTCCTGTCTGTGGCGGGATTCTAGAAGGAGCAGCTGCTATGGGGATGATCAGGGCCAGGGCAGGGATAGAGGGAACCAAGAGGAACCTGAATCCCCGAAGCCCGGAGGAGCCATCCCAGCAGAGCAGACGGCCGCGGGGACACTCGGCTTCAGACACTTGCTTAGGAGCGCAAACCTGGGGTGGGAAAGATCCACAGTTGCCCAATGATAACACCAAATAAACCCTCTTGAAACCACATATCATTTTCCTCTTAAAGAAATAAAATCTCTAATTAGAGTTTTCTCTGAACGTTTTCTCTTTGAAAAAAATTAAAAATGTATAAACCCTCCTGTATCACATATGTATATTTCATTGCTGTATAATTGGGATCTTTGTCAGGAACCGGGGTAGCGGGTGACAGCCTTTTAATCGGCTACAGATGCTAATGGGGAGAGAGACATTTTCCTCCTCTTTGCTCAACTGTTCAGCCAGAGACTAGAGTCCTCCCTAATAAGTATTTATGTCAAAACCCTTTTTGGGGAGTCGGGGGAAGGAGCAGCTGTAGCACAGTTGAAAGACGGGGCTCTGATTACAGCGTGCCAGCAAGTGGGGGGGATCACTTTTGGAGTGAAACAGTGTTAATCAAGTTAATCACAAAACCCGCGCTATAATTGCTTCTGCTCTCAGACAAAATTTTACTTTTATCTAAATTACTAAAGTGAGGAGAGTGCAATCCACTCTAATTTAGCTTTTGAGCTAAGGAGAAAGTGTGTGTGGAAGGCTGGAGAGGTTTTTAAACATCAGAACTCGTGCTATGGAATTCAACACTCCTCCCCACCTCTCCCTCCTCCTCTCCCTCCCCCTCCTCCCTCTCATCCTTCGAGGCAACTCAGCTGAGGACTTGAAAGTTGGACTCCAGGATGGACCCCTTAAGGCCGAGTTAGCAAGTTACTTAGCCTCTCAGGGTCCTCAGTTGCTTCACCTGAGTAATGGGATGGCTAATCTTGACCTACCTGAGGACTGCAGGGCAGATTAGGTGCACTGGCAAAGACGTATTTGAGTGTGTGCCTACGCGTGCGTGTGTGTGTGTGTGTGTGTGTGTGTGCGCGAGTCAACACTGGAGAAGTGTTAGCTCAGCCGGGCGAGGCGAGGTGTGCCTGTAGTCCCAGCATTCTGGGAGGCTGAAGTAGGAAAATGGAAAGTTTGAGCCCAGCCTGGGCAACTTGGCAAAATAACAAGACCCTGTCTCAAAATTTTAAACAAATAAAAAGAAGACTGGGGATTAGCTCAGTGCAAAGACCCTGGATTCAACCCCCAATACTACTAAAGAAAAAAAGTTAGCCCTTTCATGACCTCTCAGTTTGATTTCCTCTTTTCCTCCTTTCTTACTCTGCTGCTGCCTGCCCTTCTGTCTCCTTCTCTTTCTCTTCTATTCTCTCTCCCCTCTTCTGTTAGACTTTTGCCGCGTGTTGCTACCTATCCCCTCTGTGTGAGGCGTGGCCTGTCTCAGAGGCTCACAGTCTGGTCTCCCTTAGTTCACATATAAGAGGGAGATGAGGGCTGCCAGAGAACGCAGAAGAGAGCTGAGGAACTGTTTAGGAGGGGATCTCATCTCCTGACAGGGAAATCAGGATGGGCCACATGGAAACGCGGCCTTGTAGCTGGGCATTGTACTGCAGCCCAGAAGTGGAGTGAGAAGGGGACAGGAGGAAGGACCAAGCCCTGCAAGGCAGACAGAAGCACTGACATGAACAGGGACCCGAGAGGACCTGCAGGGGTGGACAATTTGGGCAGCTATGACAGCACTAGGTGATATCTGCAGGCCTCAGCTGAGCTCATTCTAAGGCATCGTTCCGGCCCTGTGCAACCCTCAGGTTGGCCTGAAAGAGGAACTTTACTTTCCGCATCTTCCAGGGGACCCCGGGCTGGATCCCCAGAGGACGAAAGACTGAACTGTGCATTGCCACACCCCATCTGCCTTCCACCAGCCTCCTTCTCTTCTTTAGTGGCCTCTTGGGATCTTCCAAATTCACACTCAGTCCAACGATGAGCTGATGTCATCCAACTTGCCCGGAAACACAGATTAGAGAAAACACACACAGTCAATTTAACTGGCAATTAAACAGGCTCCCCTATGTAATTAGCGTCAAGACAACTCACAATTACTACGGGGCGTGCATTCGCAGCCGATGCCTCACATTTATATAGAGCGACAATTACTGGGCGCTAATATCTTAACAGGAAGCAGAGGAAATTTGTGAGACCATTTCAAGGAAGCAGGCTGTCCTAGTCTTTTGCGCTGTAAATAACTCTCTTGTAAATGCAACTGTAAAATCAAAGAGGGGATGCTTGGAATGATGTGGAAGCAGAAAAATATTTATGCTATTCAAGTGTCTGATTGCTGTTTTGAGACAACTGACCTCTAAGGACTAACAAGCTGTACCATGTCATGATAACAAGCGCCACTGGTTGAAGGGTTCCTTGGTGTAAAGCCAGCCCTTTACACCCCATCTTGCACCCAGAGTAACACTCACTGTGTTACTCTTACGGGGCTGGGGAGCTGAGGTCAGAGAGGTGAAGCAACTGGCCCAAAGTCAAAACTCAGAAGGCGCCGTCATACTGCAGAGCTGGGTCTGCAGTTTAGGTCTCAGGCCACCTTCCTCTTTCTGCTGTCCCCCTGGTGCATATGGAAAATGATAGCACTAAAGAATAAGCCCTCTCTACTCTTCCTTCCCTAGAACAACTTTGCGATTCTAAGGTCCTTGTTCTCTCGGAGAGGGAGACTTGAGGTGGTTTTGAGTCAAAAGACTTCAAACACCCAAACAAGAGATCCTTGAAAACCATCAAGCACGGCTCTGGAAATAGTGTATTTTCCTTCTCTTAACCTTTTACAAATATGCCTGGAAGGCATAACAACCATCCTTTCAATTAGGAACCCAGAAACTCAAGAAATTTAGCCAGATGCAAATACAAGTTTAGCTATGAATGGACTTTAATAAAGGCTACATACAGTTAGTTATTTCTGTGTAACAAACCCATTCAATGCTCAGGAACTTAAATACAGTGATTCAAGGCAACCACCCACTCTGCCTGCCTGGGCTGGCTAAGCTGAGGGGGGCAGCTTTTCTCACAGCAGCTCTGTGACTTGGTGGGCAGCTCTGCTCTGCCCACCTCTGGGCTTGTTGGGCTAGCAGGTTGTTGGGGGATGATCTGCTTTTAGGGATGGAAGAGGCTCAGCGGCATGAGTAGAAACAAGCAAGGAAGGCCCAGACTTCAGTTCTGCCCACAGACATGGCCAAAACAAGTTACCTGATGATGTGGTTTGAGTGTGTCGTACAAAAGTTCATGTGGTGGAAGCTTGGTCCCCAGTATGGCCCCAGTTGGGAGGTGGTAGAACTTTTAAGAGGTGCAGCTTAGCAGAGGGAATTAGGTCACTGACACATCACCCTTGGGAAGAGACTAATGAGGTTATCAAGAGACCCTGGTAAATTGTTACAAGCAAGGCCACTCTATGAACTTGTCTCATCCATGCAGATGTTTCTCTTCTGGCTCCTTGGCACACTATAATGCAGCTAAGGGAGTCCTCACCAGAAACTGAAAAGTTAGGGCAACCCAATCTTGGGCAATCTGCATTCAAAATCATGAGCTAAACAAACCTTTCTCTTTTATAAAGCACTCAGGTTAGGAATTTTGTTATAGCAACAGAAAGCAGACTAAGACACATGGCCAAGTCAGTGCAAGAGAGGAGCAAAGAGGTTTGAGTAGAGAGTCATTCTATTTACCACAGTATAATAAAATAACAACTAAGTTCTTGTTTAAAAAATCAGTAGTTGATGGGAATAGATCTAACAGCTAGAAGGGTATGACTTAAAGCTTCAATTTATGACTCTGAAATGGGAAAAATCACGACTAGCTCACTGGGCTGTTACGGTGCTTAAATGAGATAATTCACACAGTTTGTCTGCATTAACCAGGCCTAGCCAGTCATATCGCATTCAATAATCCCCACCATCCCTAGTGTGAACAGCTCACACTGGCTTACCCAGGACTGACCATCCCGAGAGGAGTCCTGTATTCCCAGGGAAATCAGGATGCTTGTTCATCCTGGCTTTCCCCATCACCAAAATCATAAGAGCTAATCTTCATTTGCCAGGCAGACTGCCAGGTATGTGGGGGTATATTTCATCATTACCCCCTTATAACACCCATCTCCTCAAAGGACTCTGTGTTAGTGCTGCTGTACCCACAACTCAGGCAGCACTAGGGGATTTGGGGAACAAAGGATGAATTGCTTAATGGACTTTCCTTGAGGGGCTGACAATCTACTAGTACGAAAGACAGGAAACTCACAGAATCACAACCATGACACAAAGAAAGTGATTCTGGAAAATCTAATGTCCCCAAGGATGACATGATTGAGATTTTTTTCAAAATTAACAGCTATATTTCCTGATAGTTGCTCTATTTTGATAGCCAAGGTGAATCTGGCTCCAAAAATTCAAGGAAAATTATGGCTGACAAGCATTTCCTCAAAACAAGGAATTTGAATTAGTTCTCCCACAGGAGGTCCTGTTCTAAATATATTTATCTACAAATTGGAAAACTTTTAAAGTGCTGAGGAGTGGTGCATGTTGTATGAGTCCTCTGCTCCCCAAAATGCTGGAAATGGAGAAGAATTTGTACTTGGGGTACTCAAGTAACATCAGCCCTCCTCCATACATAGGCACAGAAACAAATACTAAGACAAGGTACAGGTCCTGGTCCCCCTTTTCTCTCCTTGAAGCCGGGCTCTTTAGTTTTATGTTTTCATTGTTTTAAACAGTCATAGGTGAACCTATGTATTACTGAGACCACAACACGTAAATGGGGTGTGACCCAAGTGTCATGGTTTATGTCGGTGGCCCCCAGGCCTCATGTATTTGCATTGTACATTTGTGACTGGTTCATTGTCTAGTGCTTGGATTGATGGTGTCAGTGCTACACCCTTCTAGGGGGTGGAGCCAGGATGTGATGTACTGGTAGGAAAAAGGTGTGTCTCTCTCTTGCCGGTTTCTGCTTGCGGTTTGCAGCTGCCATGAACCGTGGCCCTGCCATGCCACCTTGCCTTGGAGCCAACTGAGTATGGACTGAAACCTCCAAAAACTGTAAGAAATAAACCTTTCCTTTCCCAACTTTGGGCATCAGGTATTTTGTCTCAGCGATGAGTAAAAAGTAACTAAGACACCAAGGAAGCCCTTCCTCCAAGAAAGGAAAATTAGATTCTCAATCCCAGGCCTATTAATGATTGAGAGCCTTAAGCATGACATCTAAGCTTCAGTTTCTTCAACCATAAAATAGAGGGTGATGATTGTACTTAACTGATGAGGTATAGTGAAAATCTAGTAAGATGATATGTACAATGTACTCAGAACATGCAGCCATTTATCAGTAAGTACATATTAGCTACTAGTCCAGTGTTAGACAAGGGGCCTCTATGGGAAACATGGGTTGATATGGGTCACGGTGATTAGAGTCTGGGCCCAACCAATGGAAGTTGTCATCATTATCACTGCAATGACCTTCAACTAGGTCATGGAAATGGGACAGAAGCAACACCATCAAGGGGTCATGCAACTACAAATTCCCTCTGTCCTCTCTATAAGGTCTCATCTCCACAAGGAATGCAAACGGGCTGAACATGAAAGGCAGAATGCTGGTTCACCTTTCAACAGCAAAACCCAAAGCCTGAATAGAAGTTTTGGGGCTAACAAATACCCCTATTTACCCCAATTTTCTCTCCCTCCCTACATTGTCTTAGGCAAAGTCTTTAGTTTCTGAGCAAAAACACCTGACATCTAAAATTAAGGAAGGTAAGGTTTATTTAGTTCACAGTGTGTGGAGGTTTCAGTCCATACTCAGCCGGCTCTGAAGCAGGGTGGTGTGGCAGAGAAGCATCACTTCAAGGCAGCAGAAGACAGCAAAAGCAGTGAGAGCAAAAGAGGGAGGGGAGCAAGACTCTTTTCCTCCCTCATTGTGTGCAGGCTATCCACCCTAGTGTGGGTGTAGCTCTCATACCATCTTTGTGGCCTCCTCTTGAACAGGGTGATGGTATTTGCAAAGGGAGGATCCTGGATCCCTGTTGAGCTGTTTAAACTTCTAAACTTCTCATACTTACACAGTGATCAATCATTGCACATGCCAACATCTGCCTAATTACAATGGCAGTGCTGGCCACTGGTCACAAAGTCTTCATGTTCTTCCAGCTTCTTCCCTGGTCTGGAGCTAACCTTCTGCACCCTGGTAAACACCCTGAGAGGGACTTTCTATTAGCAGGCGTCAGACCCACCTGGAGGGTTTACACAGCCTCTCCAGATTTCTGAGCCTGCAGATCCGGGGTGTGGGCTCAAAATGTGCATATTTCAACAAGTCCCCATTTGGAGGGTTACCACTGATGCCAGTTGTTTAGAACATTTCTTCTCATTGTACAGTGAGAAAACTGAGGCTCTGAGATGTGCAGTGAGCTTTGATTATTATAGCCACTATTCATTGAAAACTAACATACACTGTAAATGTTTTACATCCAAGTTCATTCTGGACTAGCCTGACAACCATAAGAAGTAAGAATTATTGCTCCACACCTAAGTGGCAAACAGTGCCGTGAAGAAGAGGTGGTCTGTCTACGTCCCATGGTTCCTAAGTGGCAGAGATGAGATAGAAAGCCAGATCCACCTGGTCTCCACATTATCTCCCCCTGTTCGGAGAGAGAGTCCAAGAGACAGGTGTCAAATGGAGATGTGCATTTCCAGCCCTGCTTCTAGAACCACAGTGCCCAAGTTGAACTGAACCATTAAGTCTTCCCTCGTCTCCAGTCTGCATATTTGGGGCTTCCCAACCTCTACTGCGTGGGAGTCAGTTCTCTAAACTATTTTGCTACTGTACCTCACCTCTCCACAGCTCACAGATTTCATGAGAAAGACAAGGGCTGATGCAGGGGAACCCTACCCTGCCTTGTTCCAAAAGTGCATAGATATATGTGAAACTGGGCCAAGACTGAAAGCCCAAGTCAGTCAGGGCCATATTTGAGTTTTAGGAGTGCTCTGAACTTTCTGTAATTATATGCACCATGCACTCATTCCTTCATTCAACAGCAAATTGTCATTACTTTTCTTCTGTGGACCAGACATTGTGTCAGAGAGATTAATTCAGCATGGGATGGTGAAGAACTAGGGAGCAGATAGGTGACAAGAAATCAGATGGTGACCAGCTGTGTTACACTGTCTTAGTCTGTTTTTTGTTTCTGTAACAGGATGCTTGGTGCTGGGTAATTTATAGAGAAAAGAGCTTTTTGGCTCATGACTCTGATGGTAGTTGGAGGTTCCACAGAGCATATTACCAGCATTCTGGTAAGGGACCCATGGCTGTGTCACAATATGGCAGAGAAGGAAAAAGGGAACCACATATAAAAGGGGCCAAATCTATAGGGAATGTCTTCTTTTATAACAACTTGCTCTTGTGAGAACTAAGACACTCCATGAGACCATGATTAGTCCCATAAAAGGAGTGTCCCATGACCTAATCACCCTCTACTAGGCTCCACCTCTCAAAGTTTGACCACCTCTCAACATGGCCACTCTGGGGATCAAGCCTCTAGGACACATTCATACCATATCTAGATCATAGCCCAAGGATTAAGTGGGAAAGGACAGGAGAGGAGGAAGGGGCCTCACCTCTAAACAGATCTCTAGACCTCTGAACTGAGACCTGACAAAGGAGGAGAAATCAGTCAGCCCAGAGGATATTAGGGGTAATGGCATGTGCAAGATCCCTGTGTGAGGAAGGAGTTTAGACACAGAGAGAAGATAGTGCAGAGAGCTGGGTGGGGGAGATGTGAGGCTGGGTGGAGGTTGGACTGGAACCAAGCACACAGATGGGATCTCTGTTAGGATGGGAATCAGATCTCAGAGGCAGTGGGAGCCATTAAAGATTACCAGCAGAGAGTGATATAACCCACCTACATGATGAACTTCGTCTCAGTGAGTCTGGGAGTTTTGGTGAGAAAGGGAAATCCCATGGAGGAGGGCTGGGGTTGCCTTCTGCCAGGCCATCTCTCCTAGCACTCTGGGCTGGGGAGACTAATGCACCCTCTGGTAGATGGAGGAGGGCATCTGCTGAAGGAAGATGTGGAGATCTGGAGCCCTCAGATTGTCTGCAGCTGCCCACCCCATCCACATGGTCATCGAGCTGGACCCAGATACTAAACTGTGTCATCAGACCATGCATGGTGAACCATTGCAATTAAAGGTCCATCTTGTTTCCACTGGAGAGACAATTTCCCCCAAGGGCATTTGGCTTTCTTTGCCCTCCCACATCTCCCAAATGCCCTCTTTATTCTCTCTCTCTCTCTCTCTCTCTCTCTCTCTCTCTCTCTCTCTGTCTCTCTAGCTTGTTTGCTTTCTTTCTTTTGTATAGAGGAGCCCTGGTAGGGCCTACTGATTGTGCATGCGAGACAGGTCTTGAGGTCGTTATGCGAGTGTTAATGTTCCGTTACAATATACAGTAATGAATTGGTACTTTCAGAGTAATAGCAGGCTGTGCTGTTGGCCAAAATGAGTGTATTCATCTTAATTTTTAACATCCATTGCCTTGGAGACGCTTTTATAATTAAATGTTTGGATGCACCAACAAATAAGAGGAAAGAAATTTCCTTCTATGGAAAGGAAGATCCCTCTTACGCCCACCCAGCAAAAATCCCGGCCCCATAAACAATAGTGGCTACCATTGTAATGGCAGTCAGATTTCAGTCCATTAAAGACAGAAATATTACAATGATTCTAATGGACTGGCTATGGACCAAACTCTTTTTTGAGGTAGTGAGTTTCCTGCTGTTGTTGGGATTCAAGCATAGTCTATTAACTGATGAGCTGCAGCAGGAACTCCACCATTAAAAGAGGGATTTGTATTTTTAAGGAACATGTACTGGTGGGTGAGACAGGAGCCCCTTTCAGCACCAGCTGCCAGGGAGATTCCATGGAAAACTTCACCAGTGTGCAGGACTTCAGTGAAAACTTCCTGGGAACAAAGGAAGTTTGTGCTCCTCCTTGATGACTCTTCTGGCCTGTTCTTTTCCAGTCTTTAATTCCTGCATGACTGACAATGGGGTGGAGTTGTCTACACTGTGCTGTGTGCACTTCAGAGCGCCAAAGCGGAAACTTCTTTAAGCTGACTCCGCAGTTCAGACGTGTTACTTTTCTGATTGGCCTTCGTGAGCTCAGCAGCAATATTCACCAGAGTTGTTAAGGAAGATCTTCACAGCGCCTGGAGCACTGGAAGGGCCTGGAGGGACAAGTTCCTTCTCTGCTTACTATGAAGAGCCACCCGGCTCCACACTGACTGCTCTGCCTCCTTACGTGTAACAGTCAGAATGGAGCAATACTTGACTCATCTGAACTAACACAGACGTTCTGGAATTCCCTGCAGAAGCTGAAGGACTCTCTGGAGCTTCCGAGCTACATGAAGAGACTTCACAGGAAATCAGGGTTGCTTTATTAGATCACCCATGCTGACCTTTATTGAAGAGATTCTATTACTGTCACAGGCTTTGCCACCCTGCATTGCACACGTCCCCACAGAGGGCCATGGCCAGGGAGCCACTCTGTGAGCAGCAAAGATGTGGGTGGTGTCCAGCAGGAACACCCCGTTTGCTTTTGTGTCTTTCTTCCCTAGACTGTGGCCTCTCTTCTTTATGCCTGATGGTGCCTGGCTCTGTGCATCCATGAAATGGTTGCATAATGAACAGATGAATGACGGTCACCCCTTACTCTCAATCTCCTCCCACTTCCTCACTTAAGAACATGCCAAGCATGATATTTGGTCCGTGTGCCACAGTTTCCAGCTGGCTAAGCCATTTCATACCCATCACTTCATCTGACCCTCCCATTTTAAGATAAGGAAACCGAGGCAGAGTCTCTGGGTCAGTAGTTAGCGGAAGGATGACCTCAACCTGGCTCTGATTCTAAGACCAAGGTGCTAGTAAGGTTGCATCCATAAACTCTGCCACTTCCATGACTGCATCCCTAGAAAATAGAGCTGTGGAGAGGCCCACCCCCATTTCAGCCTCGCACCAGCCACCCATGCTTTGGTCCCTGCTTTTCCCTTCTGATGTCCTCATAACAGTTCCAAGACTCATTCCATGAGGGCTTTGCCTCGGCAGGCAATTACCTGAGTTCATATGGTTAATTGAAATATTCCTTTTCCTAGAGTTTTAATTCATCCAGCGTAGTTTCAGGAGCCACAGATAATAAGACCTAATTTATAATTAGGGCTTATCAAGAATCAGCTAATTTCTAGACCCCTGATTCCCAAGGAGGGAGTGCAGGGTGGGGGCTCCACTTTCCTTCCCAGGGAGTTGCTACCCGCAAAGCTCAAAGAGACACCAGGGAGGGAGGAGAACTAATTGGGAGCTGGCCCTCCATCTTGGTTGATTTATTAATTGGATTATGGGAAATCTCAGGCCCCAGGCAAATCCCAAGGAGGCACTGCTACCTCCTCTGATTTATGGTGAGGATATGAGACACAAAGAATATGAGACCAGGTCTCCACTTAGTTTTTCAGAGCTGAAAATCTTTAAATAAGTCACTGCATATTTCCTTGCCTCAGTTTCTCCAGATGTCCAATTCACATGAGACGACTGGGCAGGGACATTTCACAACATGATTATTTCCACGACTCATGTGCCTGGTATGGACCCAGAACTCAGCGAAGAAAATGTGCCTTGATCCATGAAATCATATCTCGGAGACACTAAGACTGGCCAAGACTCCATAGGAAGTAGGAGTTAAGGTCTAGTTTTAAACCTAATTGTCCTTGTGCCTGGCTTTCTGAGCCTGTCCTTGCATCTGCAGACCCCAGAGGTCCTGGATTCCAGGATCTCTGTTGCTTATCAACTGCAAAGTCCGCTCTATCTGAAAGCCTCTTGATTACCCACCCAGCTAGTATAAGTGGCAAGAAGGGGTAAGACAGGCACAGGGAAGTGAGTACAACTGGTTTCAAACTCACACTCTGCCTTTTACTGCCTGTGTAAGTCAGGATTAATTGGTTGCATGTATAAAATGAGTATAACCCAAATCCAACGGAAATGCAAATTTGCTTAAACTAAAAACAGACGTTACATTTTAGCTACAGCATCCAAAACCTCTAGAGGAACTGTCACTTTGTATTGTTGATCCAGGTGATTATGACAGAGATTTCCTTCTCTCTCCAACACTCAGCTGTGATTTTCTCCATAATGACTTCAGTCCTCAGCAAAGTTCCATCCATCATGAGAAAAGATGACTGTTCCGTTTTTGGGGCAGGAAGAGAAGGCAGTATGACCCCACTGTGCAAGCAAAATTTCCATGCGAGAGCTCTGTAAGTCAAGGGAGAATGGCTTAAAAAGCTGGGTAATCTCAAACTAATCACTTACCCTTTCTAATCCTCTGCCCTCCATCTGTATAACAGTGTCAGCTGTCATGTTGCAGGATGCAAGATTAATATACAAAAATCTGTTGTGTTTTTTACACCAGCAATAAATAACCAAAAAGAAGTTAAAATTTTCCATTCTAATAGCTTTGAAAAGGACACTGAAGAATGAACTTAACAAAAGAAGTTGCAAGAATTGCCCACTAAAAACCACTAAGCATTGTTGAAAGACATTAAAGAAGATCTAAATACAGACAAAGGCATCCTGTGTTCACGGAAGAGTTAATATTGTTAAGATGATAATCCTCATTAAAATAAGCTACATATTCAGTGCAAACTGAAAAATTCCAACTGATTTTTCTTTCTCCAGAATTGACAAGCTGATTCTAAAATTCACATGGAAGTGCAAGAGGCTGAGACTGGGCAAAGAAAAATCTTGAAAAAGAAAAAGTCGAAGAATGCACATTTCCCAATTCCAAGATTTCTCCAAAACTATAGTAACGAAGAAAATATAGACAGCATTGGCATAACGATAAATATATAGATCAATAATTCAGAATTTAGAGTGTAGAAATAAACCCATGCATCTATGGCCAACTGATTTTCTACAAAGATGCTGACATATTAATTAGCAAAAAAAAAAGTCTTTTCGATAGATGGCACTGAGACAATGACTATCTACATGGAAAAGAATGAGGCTGAATCCCTGCCTTAAGTATTATTAAACAACTAACTGAAAATGGGTCATAGATCTAAATACAAGAGCTAAAGCTATGAGTCTTAGAATTAAACATAGGTGTAAACATTTATAACCTTGGTTTGAACAATGGCTTTTTAGACATTTAGGTGCCAAAAATGTAAGTTACCCCTCAAGATAACGTAATGGTTGACTGACTGTGTCAACTTGAGAAATTTAGAAGCTTAATTAAGTCAGCTCAGCAATTCTAGACCCTAGGACGGATCTGCATCTGTTCTTTGGAGGAGCTCCGGTCTTTGCCTTCAGCTTGGATACCATTTTCTAACTTCCAGCACATACTCTTCAGTTTCTGTCATGGACTCTTCAGCCTTCCATCTCAGACCCATCAGCCTCCTGTTACAGACTTGAATGGGACACTGCAGTGAGCTCCAGATCTTCAAATGAATTCTTTGGCCTCCAGTGTGGAGACAACTTCTGTATTCTTTCTCATCCAACTCTGGATGACCATCATAAGCCAATCTTGTAATTTCTTATGTTTGTATATCTTCATGATTTTTTTAATTTTAAAGGGGGTAAAATTTAACACAACAAAACGGGACATAAGAAAGCATAAATCTCAAAGCTAGACAACCAGAGATCTTCACTGTCATATTGTCTCTTGTTTTCTTCCAAATGGTTGTCCATATCTTTGTATACAGAGAGTTCATACAAAACAACATAGCCAATCTTTCACAAGATGTCCAGTTCATTGGCTCCCACTTGCTAAGTGGGGGGAAGGGGGTCATGGGATGGGGGACAGGACGACATGAGATGTCTGATTCTCAGCCCACGCACTGGCAGGCTCACAGCCACCCACCAGAGGGGGGGGGACTCCTTGTTCTCCCGGCACCCTAGGTCACCTCATGGTGCAGGTCCCGAGATGCCAGGGTCTCTCTCTTGTGGGCCTGCCGAAGCCTGCCGCACTCACAGCCGCTATTTCTTTCTGATGAATTGACCATTACATTTCCAAAGTTCTAAAATGGCCAACAGACCACAGAAAGAATTCTCTTTAGGCTCCTGTTTGAGATCAGCAGCTACAGCAATCTGCTGGCCTTGCTTCAGGGCCAGGATATGTTTGTATATCTTGCGTTGTGTCTTCCTCTAGTAAAATGCTGACTGATACAGAATTTGGTATGGGAAAAGTGGGTTCATTGTTGTGACTATAGCTGCCATGTGGTTCAGGAATCTTTAGGAATGGCTTGACTGAAGAGTTTGGAAAGGTTCAGAGGTGCTGACTGGAAAAGTAGAGCTGAAACACTGTTCTGTATGGGAGATTCTTGTCAGTTCAGAAGACCAGAAAACCAGTAAAGACCAGGCTCTGGAGGTTTCTGCTGGGAAGAAGGACTGCATTGGCTGCTAGACTCCAGATAATATGGCTTGTCAGAAAGTTTCCCTGCATTTTCTGTATGTCCAGAGACTTTGCCTGCGACGGAGATTAAGGTTGGCAAACTAATCTTGCGGAAGAAATTTCAAGGCAGTCAAATGTTAAGACAGTAGCATGTCTATTGTGGGGGCTTTTAACCATATCTACATTGAGAATCAAGACCCAAAATCACAGCAGAATGATCTAAAAGTTTATTAATCTGGCCAGAAAAGAAGCTCCAGTAAAACTGTAGATTGCAAAGACAGAGCAGAGATCTTGATTGCTGAGGAAGAACAGGAGAATAGAAAAGATGGCCTGAGGGCATCATAAAAAAGCAGCAGGACTCTGCTCTATGCAGCCTCAAAATTGCAAAAATGAGACTTTCCTTTGAGAAGAAAGCCCCACTCCCAGTACCAAATTCTGTCAGCTACTTTTCTCTTACTGCTTTTGCTGTCTTCCACCGTCATGAACAGTTGTCCCTTGCCATGTGCCACCTTGCATTACAGCCTGCCAATTACAGACTAAAACCTCTACAAACTAAATAAACCTTCCTCCTTTAACTTTGGGTGTCAGGTATTTGTCTCAGAAATGAGACAAGCAACTAAGGCAAATAATAAACTAGACTTCATTAGAAAAACATAAGTTTTCAATTAAAATGATACTATCAAGAAAATAACAAAAAGAATGGAAGAAAATATTTGCAAATTATATAAGAAAATGGTATATAAATAAATATTACAATTCAGTAAAAAATTCAAAATGTTTACTGTAAAACAAATATCAAAAGATGTGACTATGCATTTCTCCAAAGAACATGTAAAACTGAGCAATGAGCACATGGAAAGATATTCAACATCATTCGTCACTAGAGGAATGCAAATGAAGACCCCAAAGAGACACTACTTCATATCCAGTAGGACAGCCATAATCAAAAAGATGGGCTATAGCAAACACTGATGAAGATGCAAAGATGCTGGAACCTTCCTACATGGCTGGTAGGTACAAGTGTGTGATCCCATATTGAAGAACAATATGGGAATGTTAAACATACAGTTACCGTATGACCCAACAATTCTACCCTCAGCAGTTCTCTATTTCCAGTTTCAAGAGAATTAAAAACATGTGTGCACATACAACAATCTACAAAAATGTTAATAAGAACATTGTTTATGAAGACAAAAACAGAAAACACCAAATATCCATCAACTAAAAATTACATATATATATTTAACCTGATTTTATAGTCATGAAATGGAATGTAATACATGGATGCACAATAATGGTACAACATAGATGCACATTGAGAAAATCATGCCATGTGAAAGAAACCGGCCACAAAAGCCATATATTAAACAGTTCCACTAATATAGAATATCTCAATTTGACAGATCTAAATAGACAGCAGATGAGTAGTTGCTAGGGGAAAGGAAGGATGGGGAGTAGCTACTAATGTGTTAGGAATTTCTTTGTGATGTGATAAAAATGCCCAACTGCAAGGATGTATTAAAACCACTGACTTCCATGCTTAAAGAGGTGAATCGATGGAATATGAATTACGTCTCAATAAACAAACTGTAATTTTAAAAACTGTCGTCAAAACATCTTCCATGCGGGTAATCATGGAGATGGAATAAATTATTGTTTTGAAGCTCCTAACATCTGGGAGGCACACAGTAAGTACTCAGTATGCCTTTGTTTTCTTTCTTTTCCAAATAAACTGTTCCCCACTCCTCTGCCTCATCCTCTACCAACCCTCTTTAAGCAGTTCCAGCCCAATTTCCATGTAGGTCTTTGAAGCATTCCATGAAGAAAAGTGCGCCAAATTGGCTACTCCCATAGCAGCCAGGGTCATTATTAAGACCGATCTTCTTGATATTAAAGAATAAGATAGCCATTTCCCTATGAATGCATCAACCTCCTTAGCCATCCTTGAATAAGGGAAAGTGCAGATGCAACTCTGTGAATCTATGCAGCGCTCACATCCTCTAGGACTCAAAGGTTTCAATCTGGCAGCTTCCACCAGAAGGGCAGTTTCTGAGTGGGCAACAGAAGTCAGGTACTGGGCATTTGGCTAAGGATGGTGATGAAGCTATTTTAAGTCTCTGAACTTCAAGGGTATTTGCCTCAGAACTTTTGTTTAAATTGATTTGTAAACGTGGTTGCTTGCCTCCGCTGCATAGCTCCAAGGGTGAAAAAGGAAGCAGGATATTCTAACCAAGGAAGTGGATGGGTCCTAGCCCACCTGCCGCTCCCTGCACCAGCCAAACCCACCACCACTGACCTTGCACATCAGCTTCCGTGGTGACACGGTTGATATGAAGCAGTAGCCGGAATCGGAGGACAGTCCATCAGAGAAGACCAGCTAGCAAAGAGGGGAAGGCTTAGAAGAGGAAAGGTTTGCCCAGGGTCCTGCAATGAGTCCCTGACCTAGCACTTTTAAACCAAGTCAACGTACCTGAAATGTTGCCTCTCAACACCAATAAAAAAGTTTAATATTTACTAAGTGCCTGCCATGTACCAGGCACTCTCTAATGCTTTATAGATATTAGCTTCTTTAATCCACCAGCAGCCAGTGAGACAAAGTATGATGGATGTGCTCACTTTACAGATGAAGAAACTGAGAATCGCCATTAAGTAATGCGCCTAAGGTCACGTGGTCAGTAAGATGGTTGCTCAACGGCGTATGAACCCCAGAGCACAACACGAGACTCAGTCTCTCAGTTACCGTCCCATTCTACCCCTCTTGCTTATTGCTTTGTGAAAGAAAACAAACCCAGCCCCTCCCAGGTCTAAGCCAATCAGTTTGACTGTCTAGGTGGACCAGATCAGCCTGGTAATTGTCACATTCCCTCAAACACCTCATGCAGAGTGGAGCCATCGTTCTTTGGAATCCCTCCTCTTCCTTGGTTTCCACGGTGCCTGAAGCAAGTTAATCAGTACAAAATGCTCTTCACCCATGCAAGCAGTCTTGTCTCCCTCCCCTCTGAGCAGTCCAAGATGCCAAGTCTCTAACCAATCCATTCTCGGATCTGTTCATTCAGCCTTTAGCCATCTAGCCTGTTGCTACATAGAATAAGCAAAAGAAACCTGGCCTGGGAGCCAGGCCATCCATACATAAACCTGTGTGCCCTTGAGTGAATCAGTCGACCTCTCTGGTCCTCGTTTTCCTCACATATAAGATGGATATAAGGATATCTGTTATTCCCAAAAGGTTTTTCTGAGGATTCAGAAAACCTAACTGATATCTGTGAGCTTTGAACCCTGGGAAAGACCCCTGCCTTTAATGAATTATTACCAACACAGAATTCTCAGCAAGTGGTGTAATGAGAAGGAGTGACCAGTAGGTGGCAGTGCTTCAAAGCAGCCCTTGGATGCCAGAAGCAACTTCCGTTAACCTTTCCCACCGAAGTGTGGGAACCTCAGCCTCCACCCCATTCACACACCTGCCAAGGTAAAAGTGAGGTGCAAAGAGCAGACACGCCTGCTCCAAGGACCCAGGACAACACTGCAGAGCTAGGCTCAGATCCCAGGTTGGGGTGGTTTCTGAATGCCTACCTTCAAACCCAACCTTTATTTATTGGGCTCTGCCAGGAGGCTTCTGCACGGCCTTTCCCTGAGTTTTACCGCTGCAGCCTGCCTGGGGGCTCACGCCCCACCCGACCTCCCTTTCCTTGGGCTTCCTGGACTCTGGGCGTTGCCCACTCACTCAGCCTGAACTGGATACCTGACAGGGAGAGGTAGAAGAGCATCCTGGGTGGACCAGAGGCGAGGACAACCCCAAACTCACGTCTGGCTCGCGGTGTGACCTTGACCATGGAGCTCCTAAGTCATTAAAACAGTTTAGTGGGTGGAAAAGAAAATAATGGGGAAAAATATTGGCATGCATCTGCCATAGTACAAGTGAACGTTTTTAACAGTGGCTCCACTTTTACACACGCACGCACACACACACACACACACACACACACCCTGACATGAAGGCTTTCTGTCTTACGCAGCAGTGTCACAGCTCTGAGCCTGTATCCAGCTCTGTGTCCTGCAGCCCAGCGTTCCCACTCCTTCCTCCTCTTCACATCCTCAAGCCACCTCCAGGCTGCCCAGGAACCCCGCTGGCTCGCTCACTCGCTAGCTAGCTCAGGGTGTTTGTCACTGCATGCAGTCTGCAGCCTGAGCAGCACGCAGGGCTGGGACACAGAGGGTGAGCCTGTTTTACACCCATGATAATGGCGCGCCACCCTCTTGTCCTCAAAGCAGCTGTGCGCTGTAGATGTCACCTGCTCACGGAAGAGCACAGCACGTGATGAGACCTGGCCAAGTCTCCCGACCCGCAAGCGCCAGAGCCCGGAGGGACTAGAACCGCCGCGATCTACCCTGAGAGGTGCAGCTGCCCTCGCTACCGCCCGCCTGCTGGAATCAGGAGGGCCTCGGGCCTCTGCTGGGAAGAGCAACAACCGCTTACCGGCGCTCCCATTTCTTATTCCGAGTCACTTTTATTTTCTCTCTCTTTCTCAAGTTTGATTGAATTTACACTTAATGAATCCAACTTTGTCATTTAGGGGATGTTGGAGCAATAAGCCTTGACAGGGAGTGAGCGATGGTGCAATAAGTCGTGCGGGCGCCCGCAGCCGCCCCTGCTCGCTCCCCGGAGCGATGGTGCAGGCGAACCGCAGAGGCCTGCGAGCAGGGACCTGGGCGCCTGGGCCGGGAACCGGGAACGGCCCCTTTGGATCCGGACGGTAAACGCGGGTGGGCGGGGAGGGGGAACGAGATGGGTGGGTCAAGTGGAAGCCAGTTCTGCCACCCAGCAGCGCGTTCCAGGTCCTTTGACAAGTCGCTTCACCTCCTTGGTACCCAGTCCTTTGGTGTGTAAATGGAGCAGTGGCCCAAGGTGGCTTTGCTTTGCAGATGGCCCTTGCTCTCATCTGAATTTCAAAGCACAGCAAGGTACCTGGAAGTTCATCTCTCCTGTCTATGCCTTTGCTTACTGGGTCACACAAAGGCAGCCCCTACTCCAAGGCTGGTGGGATTGGCCCTGGGGAGGAAAAAGTGAAAAAAGTCAACATTTTATTAAACTGAGATCTCACTTCGGTTAGGAAAAACAAGATATGAACGGGGGGGGGGTGCCTGGGAAAATATACGCCAAATTATTTACTCACAAGTGGGGTGGAATTTTTCTCACTTTATTCTAATCTGAATTATTAGTCTCCTCCTTCCTTCTAATGCAATCAAATGCAAATAGGGGAGAGTGATTGGAACATAAATGTGGAATTTAAGGTAGACTATAAAGGGGACGTCTCTGTAGCCACCTTTTTCAGTTCCCTAGTGGCCTCTCACCAAAACCAGTCTCCCAGCGCACAGCTTTTTGCCCATCTTCTCTTTGCTTTTATTTTTCATAATTTTACAGCGCAACAAGACATCCCTAAAGAACAGTTGCATTTTGCCTGTGTTTGAAATGTATATAAACAGAGTCACACTGTATTTTTTTAAATATGGTTGTGTCTATCTTTAAGTCAACATTATGCTTTAAAATGTACCCTTGTTGTTTCTTGTGGCCGTGGTTGTTACATTTTTGATGTTGGGTAATGGTAAATTTTATATCGATACTTCAGTCCATCTACCCATTTTACCCTGGTGGACAGCTGGGTTGTCTTATTTGCATTTTCTGATTTTTCTGCAATGAACATGTGAGTTAGTTACTTTCCTCTCATTGCTGAAAACACCTGACAGACAAAAGTAAGGAAGGAAAGTTTGTGGAGGTTTCAGTCCATAATCAGGGGCTCCAAGACAGGGTGATATGGCAGAGGGACAGCAGTTTAAGGCAGCAGAAGACAGCACAAGAAACAAGAGTAAAAAGGGCAGAGCACACCTCTTTTCCTCCTTATATTGTATGCAGGGCAACCCACCCTCAGGAGGGTGTAGCACTCACCCCATCTCTGTGCCTCCTCTTGCACAGACTCAGGATGTTTACAAAATGAACACTCTGGCTCCTTGCTAAGTCACTTAAACTTCTGTATTAGTCAGGGTTTTACTAGAGAGAACAGATATAACACAAGATATACAGATGTAAAAGAAACAAGATTGGCTTACCATGGTCAGCCACAGAGTCGGATGAGGAAGTGTGCAGAGGGCATCTACGCACTGGAGGCCGAAGGATTCAATCCAAGGCCTGGAGTTCACCTTAGTGTCTCATACAAGTCCACACCAACAGGCTGATGGGTCTGCGACAGAAGGCTGAAGGCTCTACGATGGAAGGCTGAAGAGTCTGTGTCGGAAGGCTGAAGAGTCTATACTGGAAGCCAGGAGATGAGGTCCAACCAAAGGAGAAGGCTGGAGCTTCTCCCAAGAATGGAATGCATTCGTCCTTCCTCCTTCCCCTTTACACCTCCAGGTGATGAGCCACCCCAGGGTGGGTCTTCCTCTACACCCTTGGGTGTAGAGTTGCTAAACCCGGTTAGTTAAACTTCTAAATGTCTCAAGTTGATACAATCAATCAACCACTACAAC
>PVJX010031070.1:0-21512 GCA_004027295.1 Dolichotis patagonum
CCCTCGAGTCCTGGGGGAGAGACAGAGCACCCGTATGGTGTCTCCCTGGATTGGCCTGTGGGAGACAGGTCCAGTGTGGCTGGGGTTGAGGACAGAGCAGCCACTAGAGGGGAGATGGAGCCTGAGCTGGCGTGTCAGAACCAGCCCCACAGCCAAGGCAGGGTCACCCCCTGGCACCCTGCAGAGACCCTCACTGTGACCTCTGCCAAGTGTCCATGTCTGCACAGACTGGTTGACCTTTAGCCGGTGCTTCAGAGCACCCGCAGGTGGAGCTCCTTTTGGGACTTGGTGGCAGCTAAATGAGTGTCCTCTCTGGACCCGCTCAGCACAGGGCCCCTGACCCTGTGGCCTCCCCCAGCCCTGTGGCTCTGCCCTCCTAAGGCCGGGTATACCATGCCCTCCCCCGAGCCCACCCAGGGTGCAGTGAGCACCCCACCGCAGCAGCTACAGAACCACAGGCAGAGGAGGGCGGCAGGCTGGACAGGGTCACTGCGGCCTCAGACCTGCAGACCGCCTGGGGCTCATCTTTATGTTGACCGAGGCTGTGGAGATGGGATCGACGCTTGGCACCACGACAGCTCAGGACAGCGGAGCTCAGGCTCCTCTGGGTGTGCACGGGCTGCAGAGAGAGTGCGCTGTGACAGTGGGGCACGAGATGTGTCCCTGTGGGCCGGGGTCACGGCTTGCCCAGGGCCGCTGGGCTCAGCACCACGGCCACCACGGGCTGCACCTTTGGGGAGGGTGCGGCTCCCACGTCTATCCCAAGCACACTGTGACATTTATAAATGTTATGTGCAGGGAGCCAAAACCCATCCCAGCTGAGACAAAACCCCAGAGAGCACCCGCGTGGGCCCCCAAGACAGGCAGCCGGTGGTGGTTTTTCCCTCACCCATCGTGGGGCTCAGCCTGGCAGCCGTGTTTGGCAGCAGTTCAGTTCCTTATCCAAATGAGTTTGGCGTTTTTTAAAAAAAGCACCTTTATAACAATTCCAGAATGAATATTTATAGGGCAGGGACAAGGACCGGGCTAATTGTGGCTGAGTCTGTTGGATCAACGCTTCCAGGCTCCCAGAGGATGCAGCCTGGAGACTGAGCCTGCTTCTCTGCCCCTCTCCTCCTGCGAGGGGACCCAGGGAGAGGGAGACCCCAGGAGGAGCTGCAGGCACCATGCAAGTCAGGCCCAGCAGGCTTCCTCAGACCGGGGCCCTTTGGGAGGCTGGGAGAGATCAGGGCCCAGTGCAAAGCTGGGCCCTGGGACTGCGGCAGGGGTGTGAGTCCGCTTCGGGAGAGTGGCAAGCCCCTGCCCAAGACTGGGCACCAGGCCCTGCAGGCGGCCTCAGAGAGGCCTCTCTGCTGCCCATCCTCCCTCTTCAGTGGGTCCCTGGAGGAGGGGAGAGAGGAGACAGGACATGGCCCTTCCTTCTGCTGTGACCCCTGGATCGCCAGAGGGTGATAGGCGTGGCTCAGCTGGGCGCCTCCTTCAGGCTTGAAGCAGGAATCCTCTGTCCCAAACACACATTTGCACAGCTTCTTGGAGTCCAGCATGGTGAGGTCACGTCCGCACCTGGATGAGAATTGCGTCCTCCCCGCCCCCATCCAGACTCTGCCCTGCGTCAGGAAGCAGCACTCCTGGGCCCAACAGGCCTGAAGTCAAAGGGTCTCTGGCCCTGTCTGTTTTCCATGTTCCCCGTCTCCAGTGCCAGCCTCCTTCCCGGCTCAAGGAGGACACCCTGCCGGGAGGAGGAGGAAGGCAGGGGTGGCAGCAGGGCCGGAGCCCTGGGCTCCGGGAAGGGCTCCCGCCAGGCCAGGCCAGCCTAAGAGATCTCACTTGGGTTCTCCCCAGCATCCCCACACCGCAACTTCTCAGACTCCCTCGGACCCCTGCCTGGCCCTCTCCCTGTGCTGATGAAGCCTGCAGGGAGTAGGGGGACTGGGGGGGCTGGGCACGGAGTCAGTTGGCTCTCAGGTGTGGTCTGCTGGACACTGAGACTCATGCGCACTTCCAAAGTGCTCACCCATTCCTGGCACAGCCTGCCCTGGACTGCGCCCCGCCGCCAGCCTGGCAGGGGTGTGTTTGAGATCATGCAGAGGCTGGCAGTCAGGCCTTCGTTGGGCCAGGAGATGGCTGGAAGCACGCCCTGTCTGTTGCCCACCTGGTGTGGGTGGGCTGGTGGTAGCTTGGTGGCTCTGTCACTCTCGGTCCACATGGGACCTTCTCTCTGAAGTATTCCTGGATTGCTCCCAGTGAATGCCACAGAGACCACTGAGTGGGGTCACTCTAAGGCCCAGCCCAGAGGACAAGGGTGGCGCGGACACTGGGGGCAGTGAAAGGACACTTGCCTAGAATCAGGTCTGGGTTGTGAGCCCTGGCGGCGGGCAGCTACCCGAAGAGGTCCACTCTTGGGCACCTGGCCCTCAGTACCAGGCCTAGTCTGGCTGCCCAAGGACTGCAGGGTCGATAGGGACCTGACAGCAGATGCTGGTCACCTGTGAGGGGCACTAACCAGGACACAGGCACCTAGAGGAACCAGAAAGAGAAGCAGCGCAAGCCTCTGATTCCCTCTGTGCTGTGGCACCCTGGCCGCATCTTAGTGCAGAGAGGCCTGCCCGGCCTCCTTGCTCCCTGTGGCCTGCACTGGATCAGGCCTGGAGCTGGGCTGGAGAGGTGTGCAGAGGTGAGCCTGGAAGGCTTCCTAGAAGCTCGATCTCCAAGAAAGACGGAAGAGGTTCTCCGGGAGCCTACGTGGTTGGTAGAGAGTCTTGGATGCAGCACCAAGTCTCAGGGGTTAAGGGCCAGGTGGGGGGTGAAGTGATCTGGTCCCCTGTCCCCTGCCCCCTGTTCCCTGTCCCACCCAGGCCCAGGCTGGCCTACTCTGCATCACCAAATGTTTGGGAGAGATGCTCCATCCCCCAGGCCTCTGGAAGTTTCCAGATGGCTTCGATGCTGGGGAAAGTGGGGTGACAGCCACGGTGGGGTGAGGGACACTCAGAGGGCTCTGGGAGCTTTGTGGGCTGCAGGATTTACCTACTGGGAGGTGAGGCTGCAGCCCACGATCCCAGAGCTGTTTCAGTGGCTCCTATGGCTCTGGCTCCGGAGCCAGGAATCTTCATGGTGATGTTTTACATTTGAGGGGGTTCCTTTTTGAGGAGGAGGGTATTGGGAATTGAACTCCTGACCTCAGGCTTGCCAGCAGGAAGGCAGGGTTGTTAAAATGCAGCCAGAATTGGCCCCTGAACCTCCCATCTTCCCTGCCCCTCCCACCCCTACCTGGGGTCTCCCAGCCCTTTAGCACGGGTGCTCTCTTCTCCCTGGAGGCAGGAATCCCTTGGCAAGGGCCAGCACCCCACTCTGGCTTTTGTGCTCCCCTTGTCCTGCAGGGCCAGCACTGCTCCCAAACCCGCCCCTGCTCTTGCCCAGATGGCTGGAGACAACAGAGGCTTTGGCTCGTGGAGAGGAGGTGTCCAGGACTTAGGGGAGCCAGCCTGCTCACCGTCTGCTTTGACCCGTGGGACCCTCCCCTGTGACGAGGGGGTGCACCCAGCACTGAGGAAGGCTGGGTCCTGGACCCCACACAGGAGCAGGGAGGGAGGGGGCTCCCGAGAACTGAGGCTACCCTAGACCCCAGGGCCCTCTTGTCCCTGAAGGCTCTGGCTGGGCAGGCCCGTGGGTGGGCCAGGCACTGGCCTGAAGCTGCTGAGTGGCCCTGGAGGCCCCGCACGGAGCTGCGTAGCACCTGTGTCTGATGATGGGCGAACTGTCACCATTCTGGATGGGCGTCTCTAGCTGGAGACAAACTGCTCCCTGCCGACACCACGGAAGTGAAATACACCTTCCTTTACGTGCTGCCGGGAGTTTCCCTCTGCTGTGAAGGGGGTGTGCGGTACTTGCTCTGTGGGTGTGCTGCGTTTGCGGTGCTCTAGTAGTGTGCAGCCGCCCAGGTGCTGGGCGTGTGGGCGGCCATCCTGCGCTCTCCACATTTCACCCGCAGCCCTGCTCCCCAGGCCGCAGGGCTCCCCAGTCCCTGGACGCCACGTGGCCGTGTGCACCAGAGGAGTAGCATGGGGTGGGCGGAGGGCACGACGGTCAGTGGATGCTGGTGGCGCCACAGCTTTTGTGTCCCCCGGGAACCTGCAGTGTTCACGGCCTGATAAGGGCTCTGAGCAGTTCCTCGGGCTGACACAGTGTCCATGTGCTGGCCGCAGAGCCCTGGGCTCCAGGGCAGGTGCTGGGCAGGAGGGGTCTCCGGCTGCTGGATGGGGGCCCCGTTGGTTTAGATTGAGGATGCTCCTCCCCCAGCCTCCTGCTCTCGCACAGATTCGAGGAAGGTAAGTGGATCACGGGGTGCTGCGCTTCTCATGGGGATCACACGCGGGTGCTGTTGGCAACCGGAAGAGGTGGGCAGGGGTGTGAGTCAGACGTGTGTCTCCCTCCCATCTCCTCCCTGCCCTCTCTCTTTCCTGGCCACCGTGGTGTGAGCAGCTCTCCTCCACCCCACCTCTTCTTCCAGCCAAATGTGGACTAAAACTTCTAAAATGGAGTCAAAATAAACTTCTTTACCTTAAGGGGTCGAGTACTGTGTGTCATCCGTGAAGAGAGTGACTAAGACCAGCCCTGGGCCCAGCGGAGGGGTAGTTCACTGGCACAGCCTCCAGCATGCGGCTCCCCAGCCCTTCCGAGCCTCCCCTCGGGGGCTCCGTCTCCTCCTGGCCCTGCAGCTGCCCTGTCCAGCTCTCCAGCAGTGCAGCTGAGGCTGTGCAGGGCAGCAGGGTCCAGGCTGGCAGGGCCTCCCAGAGGTACGCTGGCCTGGGGTCAGTGTCCTGGGCTGGGTAATCAGTGGCCACACCCCCGGTGGATTAAACGCACACCCCGCCTTTCTTCTAGATCTGGAAGTCAGAAGTCTACAGCCAAGGTGTTGTCAGGGCCGGTGCCTTTGGAGCTGACGGGCGAGTCCACGTCCTGCCTTTCCCTGCCTGAGAGCTGCTCCGAGCTGCACCCCTGTTCTCCCCGTCTTCCATGCTAGCTGTGCCCCCATCTCCCTCTAATAAGAACCCCATGATCACAGTCTGGGATATCTCCATCTCAGCATCTTTAACTTTTGTTTTGTTTGAGACAGGGTCTCAAAGTAGTTCAGGCTGGCCTTGAATTTGGGCTCCTCCTGCCTCAGCCTCCCAAGTGCTGGGATAACAGGCGTGTGCTACCACGCCTGACCAGGATCTTTAACTTAATTCTGTCCGTGCAGTCCCTGTGGCCGTGGAAGGTGGCACAGTCAGGTCCTGGGGATCAGGCTTCAGGCATCCTTAGGGGAGGGGAGGTTGCTCTGTTTGCTGCCCAGACAGGGTTCCAGCAGTGTGTGGGTTGGGGGTGTAACCTGTGATGCACCGCACCACCTCCCCTAGCAGATCTGACTACGGCCGGGGAAAGTCCCCGAGAAAGCAGCAGCTGGGCCCTGTGTCTGGGCCTGGGCAGCCCCGACTCTGGGTGTAGGGATTAGGGTGGGGGTGGGGCGGGGCAGGCTTATCCTTTTCTTCCAGTTGAGGTGGAATTCACGTAAGGCAGAAACAAACCATTGTAAAGCGCACAGACCAGTGGCCTCTAGGTCACTGCACAATCATCGCCTCTACCTGGTTCCAGAACATTTTCGGGCCCCAGAGGAGACCCGGATGCCGTGAGGTACTCGCCTCCTATCTCCTTACCCACGCCCGACAGCCTGTCTGCCTCTGCCTCTGCCGATTTGCACTGCTGGACAATCCGTGGCCGTGGGCTCCTGCTTGTGTCTGGCTTCTTTCACGTAGCAGTGGGTTTTTCGATGCACCCATGTCATGCTCGGGCTGCAGCTTCACTGCTCTCTATGGCCTGAAGCCCTCCCACAGCAGGAAGGCGCCCGCCGTGGGGAGGGACCTAGGCTGCGTTGCGCCCCGTCCCATTTGGCCACTGTGAGGAGTACTTCAATTCCTGTGGCATGTGCCTAGGGTCCATGGAGGGGCTTCCCTGGTGGGGTGGCCAGAGGGAGGGTCAAGGGGAGGGCTCCACGTGGGACCAGGCAGCAGGGAAGGGTTCCCTAGCATGATTACGGGGTCAGTTCTGAGGCAGTGGCCTGCTTGGTCTCCGGGCTTGGCTTCCGGTAGGTTCAGTAGATTTCCTGGGGGAGGCAGGTCAGTGCCGGCTGGCTGATGAGAGGGCCGGCTCGGTCCTGCTCCCTGCGGTGTGAGCGAAGCCGCCGTGCCCCAGGTTGTGGCTGGCCCCTGTCGAGGTGTAAAACACCAGCAGCACCAGCGTCCTCTGGGGGCTTTGCCTCACTGTGGGTGACAGCGCCTTCCCCGGTGTGGGGCGGCTCTGGCTGGCGCCCACAGATGCCTCTCATCACAGCCACTGCTGACAGGGCTGTGACCCTCACTCCCTGGGGCTCTCAGGGTCCTGGGGCTGGGTGAACTTCCTGGCAGTGTGTCCTGGTCCTCTGGTTGTGCTGACCCTCCAAGGGCGCTTGCCTGCCATGTTTCCCCACATAAGACCCCAATCTCACCCCAACTCCTGGTGCTGACCACAGGTTAGCAGGGCTCCAGCCGGAGGCCCTGCTGCCGCCACATGCTGCCCTCAGCTCTCGTCACCCTGCGGTCAGTGGAGCTACCACAGCTCTTTGAGTGGTTCATTCGTTCATCATTCATTTGATCACTGGAACACCAGAAACAGGTGCAGGAGGACCCAAAGGGGCTCAAGAGGGCGACGCTATCCGGCCCCCACGAAGCCTCCTGTGGGAACTCCGCTGGGAGGAGACCTGCGACAGGAGGATAGCTGGGGCTGCGCCTGGTTGGGCTGGAGATATCCCGGTCACCAGTGAGGGGTGTCCTGGCCCCCTGCACAGATGGGGCCAGGCCAGAGGTTCACGGAGGCCAGAGCTGGCCCGGTGAGGTGGCCACCCCCAGGTCGTGCTACCCGCACCAGGGCAGCGAGCAGGCTCTGGGCTCCTTCCGTAGGACACCAGGCCCTTGACCGTACCTCCCCAGTGCCAGCCTCACCCCTCAGGGAGCTGGAGGAGCGCAACACCACATGGCTGCCAGCACCGTGCGGCACCGACACTGGCACTTCGTGTGGCTTGTGCTGCGGACGCCTCCTGCTATTGGCTTGGGGAGGCTTGCGGGCCGCTCCGGGTCACTATGCTGAGGCCCAGAGTGAGACTGGAGCCCAGGGTGGCCCCTTGCCTGGAGTGGTGTGGAGGCTCTAGGGGCAGCTCTGGCTCCACTGCCACCCTTGGTGTCCCAAAAGCTGTTGGCGCCCTGCCCCTCCTGCCTGCTGCTGTGAGGTCCTTGCATGGGGAAGGTGAGGTGCCGGGGGACGTGGCCCCACTTTCCCACATTTCAGAGGCCCCCTCCAGGGAGCTAGCCCCATCCGACCACCCAGAAAGCCGATTCCCAGGCAGTTCCAGGACAAAGTCGTCTTCCTCACCTCCAGGACATAGGTCCCCTACTCTCCTCTCGCATCACGTTCTGACTTCCAGGCCCTGGGTGTGGGGCTGACCCCAGATCCGGGGAAAGGACAGGGCTCTGGGAGGCAGGAAGATGAGGGACAGGGAACTGAGCCCCCCATATCCCTTTCCCTAGGTACATGCTGTACACGCACTGTGCCTTCCTGAGCTTCAGTGTTCTCATCTGCAAAATGGGCCTGAGAAAGGCCCTTGGTGTCAGCTCCATCTCCCTCTCTCCTTACACAGGGTCCCTGTCCCTGACAACCTCTTTCTCTTTCAGGCACTTCTGCTTCATCAGGAATCTTGTGGGCAAACTGATGCTGCAGCTAGAGCAGGGCTGTCCTCCCACCCGACCTCAGCCCCACTGGCCTGGCCCTGCTGCAGGGGCAGCCTGGGGCTCCTGAAGCTCAGCAGGCACTGCCCTGGTCCTGCAGAGACTCTCAGAGTGGCCATGGGGTGGGGTCTGGCCTGCTTTGGTTACATGGCACCCATGCCCCAGGCCTGGGCCATGTGTCCTGTAACCACTGGATACCATGTCACTGCTGCCTGTGTCCACTCTGGCCTCGATGCTGTCCACCTTGCATCCCAGCCTTGACCACTTCCAGGTTGCTGTGCTCCTGTGTGTTCGGCCCGGTGTTCTTCCTGGAACCTCTGTTGGCTTTGTCCTCAAGGTCACTCACCCCCAGGCCTTCCCACAAGGCACCCCCTGGTGCTGCCCCGCTCCGCGGTCCCTCGTGGATGGCCTCCCCTCAGTGTCCAGCGCACTGGCTCAGTTGTACATCGTTCCTCAGCAGCTAGTGCCACATGCGGCTACTGGACTGGAGGTGAGGCAGGACCGCGTCAGACGAAGACCCGGGAGCGCGGCAGCCACCTGTGGGCAGGGGCAGCCTGTGGGGTGACTGATGAGGGGCTTCCTGGCTCTGCCTTCCTCACCCCCGCAGACCTGGCCTCAGGCAGTGCCCTCTCGAGGGACGGACCCGGGAGCCCGGGTGGTGATCCTGGAGCAGCCCAGTGCTCTCCCAGGGCTGGCCTGGAGTGGACACAGGGCCCCCTCAGGTGTCCCCTGGGCCCGAGAGCACACTTGGAGGGGGTGCACCGCCTGCCTGGCCAGACAGAGGGGACGGCCTGGAAGCGCAGGAGCGAGAGGCTTGCAGGCGGCTTCTGGGATGAGAGGGCCTCTCGAGGCCCAGGCTCTGGATGGCCCTTGAGGACTGGCACAAGCTTGCTACCCGTGCCCCTGCCCTTGCCTGCTTCTGGCATTCCACGAGTGGGTCCCCGTGTCACTTCACAGTCTCGGGGAGTCCACAGTGGGAAGAGAAGATCTGCTCGGTGCCACACAGCTTGAGGGGAGTGAGGGTCGGCCAGGCCACTGGACTCTGTCCCGGACGGCTGGGCCCTGGCACATGCTCGTTATGCGATTCAGCCATCCCCCAGGATGGGGTGCTCCCAAGAGGACCAGCACCGTAGACTTGGGGTCTCCCAGCCTCAAGACCTTGGTGGTGAGGCCCAGGTTGGCGGTGGCCGGCGAGTTGCTCGGCCAAGGTGACTGGCGGTGCTCAGTACAGGGGGTCAGCTCCACTGTTGCAAAATGGTAAAACCATGGGGAAGCCTGGAGGGCCCAGGCTGGGTTCAGCACACAGGAAGCCAAGGGCACCCAGGGAGGCAGCGCCCTGGAGTGCCTGGGTCTCCCCAGGGCACCCCGAGGAGTGAGGAACGGCTGGCACGGCCTTAGAGGCTGCTGCCCGCTGCTGAGGAGGCGCCTCTGTACCGGGCTAGGCTAAAAATAGCGGGGGGGATTGCAGGGCAGGGACAACCGGTGGGAGGCTTGTCAGGGATGGGCGGGGAGGGAGGCCGGCCACGGCCTGGGCTGGGGACAGGGACCGCCGTCAATGGCGCTGGGCTCCCACCCTGTTCCTGGCTGCCAGGCCGGCCTCGGCCCAGCTGACAGGCTATTTTTTCCCCTGCTTGACTAAATATGGTCAGGGAGCACGGCCCGAGGGGGGCCACTTGGCCGGGCCGCGTGTTTGGGATGCTTGGCTGGGTATATAAGAACTGCCAAGGTGAGGCCGCTTCTGATCCCGGGGCCCCCACACTCGCTCCGGCCAGGTCGGGCCCTGCCTCTCCCCTCCCCCCGCCTGCGTGAGTCTCCGCATGTGGGGCCGCGTGCATGTGCGAGCGTGCACACCCGCGGGCCTTCCCTTTTGTTCCGCCCTGACCTCTACCTTGTGCCGCCCAGGCTGGAGGTGCAGGAGCTTCCTGCAGATGCGCTGGAGCGCAAGGTGTGCAGCGGGCAGCGGCTGCCTCTCCTTCCTTAACTCTGCATCAGCGGCTCCTCTCTCTCCTCTCCTCTCCTCTCCTCTCCTCTCCTCTCCTCTCCTCTCCTCCCTCTCCCTCCTTCTCTCTCAAAAGCTCCTTGCTCTGCTAAGTCTGCGCTGCTGCAGGAGGACTGGGGGGCAGGGGTGCGGAGCTGGGGTTCTCAGTGTCTTCTTTCTCTCTCTACCTCCCCCCAAGTGCGGACGCCGGGAGCTCGGGCCCGCCCCCACCCCTGCGTTCGCAATTGGCTCCGGGAGGAGGCGGCTGGCGCTGCCGCTGCTGCAGCATCTCCCGGGGAGCCGAGACCCTGCACCCGCCGCCACCGCTGCCGCCACGGTCACCAGCTCAGCCCGGAAGGGCGCCCTGGGCTCCTGGTGAGTCCCCCAGCCCACGGCTGCAGCCACCCGCCCTCCGGGATGGCCCCGTAAACTTGCCCAGTGCTGCGGTGGGGGTGTGCCCGCCGGCAAGGCGAGTGCCAGTGGGTGCCGGTGCCGAGTGGCTCCGCCGCGGTGCCTGGAGTTTTCTCTTGCGTGTGGCACCAGCCACACATTTGGAAAACTGCAGAGCCAGCAGCCGGCAGGGCCAGGAGGGCGAGTCCAGCCGGGATGCGGGAACTTTGACATGCGGGCTTTCCGCAAGAAACCAGCCACCCCTGAGTGCTTGGTGGTGCAGTCGTGGACGGGGGTTGCCGTTCAGGGGCTGGGGGTCACGATGGGGGGCGGGGGAGCTCAGCTGACCTGTCGAACTGCAGCAAAGCCCCAGCAGCCAGGATTGTGGCGAAACTTACCTTGGAACTTGCAGCATTGACCACGGAGGTGCCAGTGGGGGCGGGGATCCCCAGCAGGGCCAGCAGGGAGGCTGCTTCTGATTGGGGCTCGGGATTTCCAGGGCTCTCCCAGCCCTTGGGGTCTGGCACGTGTGGGTGGAGACGGGCTGGGGAGAGAAGCGTGGTCTGGGTTTGCGAGTGGCCCTGCAGGGAAGCATGGCTTCCTCACGGAGGGGCTGGAGCCGGTGTGGAGGGGGCGGGGTGGGGCACAGCCCTCCCTGCCGGGAGGTCTGCCAGAGGGCGGCTGATGCTGCTTTTCTGCGCAGGTGGAAAACTTTTGGGGAAGTGACTGCCTCATTTGTTAAGTGGGCAGTGGTTCCCGTGGACTCAGGCTGAGCCCCGGCTGACTTTCCTGCCCTTTGGGTCCCCCCAGTTTCTGCTTGCCCCCCAGGTGCTCTCCGAATGAATGCCTGGGGGCTGGAGGGAGGCTGGGACAGGGGGCTGTCTCCTTTGGCTTCAGAGCCCCACCCCCAGGAGGCTCTCGGGGGCACACAGCAGCTCAGGGGTGCCGGGGCCCCCGAGGAGATGGGGACGGGCAGCCTCTGTTGCCCTTTCTACCCTTGGCTCCACGGGAGTAAGAGCAGCGGCCACGTGGACGAGGGCATCGGGGTCTCTCTCCTCCTGCCATGGGGCACCACACAGTGCGCCGGTCCCCTGCTCCAGCCCAGCCCTGCCCGCCTGCAGCTGCCATGGCCCGGGGACCCGAGAGGGTGCTCAGGTGCCTGGCGCGCTGCGGGCTCTGCGGACACACGGCGCTGCCTGGCGACAGGAGAGTCCCGCACCCTCTGGCTGTCATCTCATGGGGATGGGGGCAGCCGGGTCACGCTGGACGTCATCTTGCTGACAAGGGAGAGCTGGACGTCCTGTCAGGTCCCGGGGCTACCCTCCAGCCCATGCCAGGGCTGGGGCTCAGCTGGACCCCACTCAGCAGATCCTGAGTTCACCCCGGCAGTGGTGTCCTCACTGCACTGGCGCCTGAGTGACACCCTCCTCCGAGCTCCAGTCGCTTGCCTGCTGGCCTTCCCCTGGGCTGTGTGGAGGCCTCCGGGTCCCTTGGGTCTCCTGCTCCTCTTTTTCCTCCAGGCTGAGGGTGGCCTCCCCAGCTGTAAGGTCCCACTGGCCTCTTCCTTTGGATTTTTCAGATTCCCAGATCCTTGCTGGGTGTGGAAGTTAATGGGGAGGGAGGGGTTCTCCATTTCACTCCCAGAGAGGTTTCAAAATGCAATAGGAAAGACGTTGATGTGATTAGGGTTTCGAAGTGCTTAGCTGGTACTTGCTAAGTTTACTGAAACCCTCTGGGAGGGCGTGTTAGAGGCTGGGGGGGGGGCACGGGGAAGTTCAGAGCCAGGAGGCGGCCGTGCCGTGGCTGGGGCTGGTACTGTAGCCTGGGTAAACTGGGGTTGCTGGGGGCTGGTGGAGGCTGGGTGGCCACAAAGGCCAGGCAAGGGCTGACCCCTCAGGGCTGCTACAGCTGCATGCTGACCCTGGGTGCTGGTGTGGGCTCCAGTTCGCCACCATTTCGGGGAGTTCTGCTGCACAGCGGTGCGCAGGCTGCCTGGGCCTGGAGGACCCAAGGGGGGGACAGAGGATGCAGGAGAGAGGGGAATGGGGAGCTGGGGGAGGCGGAGGCCGAGAGAGATGCTCTCCCACTGGCTGGGCGTCCGCTCCTAGGCCGGGAGTGGCCGCCTCTCAGAAGCCCACTTCCGGGGACGTGGAGCCCACGGATGACTATCTTTCTCACTGACATCTTCAAGAAAGACATTGAGCCCTCCCTCCTGCTGGGGACTGTCATCTGGGAAGGCAGGATTCACCAGGGACCTGCCCAGGAAGCTGCAGCAGCTCAGGTAAGGAACCCGGTTCACTTCTGGGGTCTCTTGGACCACCTCGCCCTCAGGCGCTCATCTGTCCACAGAGAGAGCGGGGTTGTCACGGCCCTTGATGGGGTGGGGGCCCGTGCTGGACTGTGAGCGACTGGAGCTGCCCTTCTTTCAGTCCCCGCTGCCCTTGGCAGGGACGAGGGGCCCAGAGCACAGTGAGCTTGGTGCTGCCTGGGAATCTGGGCAATGGGTGACGCTGCCGTTGCTGGGATGAGTGCAGGATGTCTTGTCTTGTTTTGCTGATGCCCAAGTGAGCAACTGCTCGGGAAGGTGATTGGATTCTTGAGACTTTCTGGTGTGAAGTCTGCTTGTGACCCTCTTGACTGCATCTGTGTGTGTGTGTGTGTGTGTGCGCGCGCGCACACACACACACGTTTGTGAGAGGCAGGCGGGAGTGCAGGACTGGAAGGGGTGCCAGGTTCGAGTCAGTGGTGGAGGAAAGGGCGTCCTGACCCTGCCAGAACTCTGGGGTATGGTTCGGGGTGAGCGCTGTGGCCTCAAGGTGTCTTCTCTCTCCCAAGCGGGGTTGGCTCGCCGCTGCTTCCCAGGCCGTACGCCCGAGCTACTGAACAACCTGCTTGGGAAACATACTTCTTTATATGCCCATATGGACCTGCTAAGCTATGGAATGTAAAGAAGTATGTATTTCAGGCCAGGAACTCTCTCACCACACCAAGGGGCAGTCCATGCCTGCGGCCAGTCGCCCGGGGTCAGGGGACCAATAGACAGGCTGTGACCAGGCGAGGGCTGGGCGAGGCTGCCTGGCGGCGGGACATCCGTGTCCCTGCCGGCATTGTTCTGTCACTTTGCCTGTGTCAGCAGGTGGAAGCGCTCGTCAGACATTAAATATTCAGTGTGCTGACTGCGGCAGAGGGGAGGTGGCCTCGGGTTGGCAGGGGCCGGGGGGACGTGGGGTCTTGGTTTGGAGACACAGGGTGGTGGCAGCTCTAGGGACTCCGCCTCCTGCCACCCTGAAAGAGGTCATTCGACAGCAGACGGCCACGTGTGGTCAGGGACAGGAGACTGTAAGAGGCGCAGGAAGAGCAGGGACTCCCTAAGGGAGGGGTGGGGGGTGCGAAGGAGGGAAGCGACTCTTGTCCATGTGGGAGGAGCTGTGGAGAAAGCAGTGCCTCCCAGCTGCCATCTGGGCCCCCATGGCTGCACAGCCGGGCAGAGGAGCAAGGGACAGGGGAGCCCCTGTGTGGAGACGCTGCTGACGTCCCAAGGCCTCTTGTCCCCATGGGTGCCTTGGCCACCCATGGTGATTAAGATGAAGGGAACGAAGGAGCTGAACTTGTGCGTCCCTGACCCACAGCACCTTCTGGAGGCCTGGGGTGATTTGATTTTGCCGGATCTCCTGGCTCATTCTGTCCTCCCTGCAGCCAACACTGCTTTCCTTTTTCTTTTTCATCAAATCCAACTGGAAGTAGTCTGTGCTGAAGGCTGGGGAGGTTCTGCAGAAAGCCATGTGTGGGGCCCAGGACTGCTCCAGCCTGTTGTCCTGCCTGCTTTGGCGTTAGCCAGTCTTCACCAGGAGACACGGCTGAGCTGGCATCCTTTGGGTCCCAGGCAGCGAGGACAGGTTTGAATCCAGTCTGGGAAGCCCTCTCCACAGGACTGGACCCTCTTGGGCCAGATGGAGGGCAGAGGAAGGAGGTGTCCTGGCGGCCATGGGGGGGCATCTGTGGTTTGTTTCTGGGGCTCAGCGTGGAAGCTGTCTACACCCTGGCCGGGCCAGTGTCCCCATCCGTGCCACTCCTCCACAGCCTGGAACTCTTCTCCTGCATGGTCAGCACTGACGTCCAGCACTAGCGTGGCCATGGCTGCATGTGGTTGCCTGTCCTGCCCCCGACCTTGCTGGCAATGTGATTGGGAGGGGCAGGCAGGGCCCCTCCGTCAGCTGCTGTGAGTGTTGGGTATGGGGGTGTCCTGGACGAAGGGATCAGGGCAGACCTGAGCTTACAGGAGGCTCCCCCGGCCCGGGGGCATCTCAAGGTGAAGGTAGTAGAGGGTTGGCCTGGGGCCTCCACAGTGGAGGGTCCCTTTCCAATCTCCACGTCTTCTGGAGGCTGTGTCTGCTGCATTTGCTTGTGACCTCTGCTCTGTGGCACTAGTGGCCGGGTGTGGTAGTGAGAAGGTAGCAATGTCCTTGGGTACTGCCTCCCTTTGGCCAGTGTCCCCAGAGGAGTCAGTGCCCAGCACCCCCGGAAGGTCATCTCTGCCCTACAGGCTTCCAGCTCCGGCCACAGGGAGGGAAGTAGCCCGGTGTGCAGCCACTGGGGCCGCAGGCGGCCACAGACACACCGCTGACTTCCGTGAGATGCGCCCGCCGTACATTAAAGCTTATTGCAGGATGTGGTGTTTAAATAAACGCATTAGTGTTGGGAATTAGGTTTGACTGAGCAGTAAAGCTAGAGGGTTTGCAGGGAGTGAGCTGTGGCCTGCTGCTTATAAATCACCTCTGGTCTCGACCTGCTGAATTAAAAATGAGCATCTCTTGCCTTCCTCCCTGGACGCCCAGGCGTGTGTCACCATGTGTGTGTCATCATGGGTTGCTTGGGGATACTCAGGACCAAGGGTTGGAGTGTCCCGTGCATGAGCCTCCAAATCTTTTCATAAGCAGGGACTTTATTCTGCTGGGTCTTTGGATGGGACGAAAGTGCAGACTAGTGGACTGTGCCTTCCCTGCAGGACTTTTCCAGGATGACGCCACCCAGACATAATGCCAGGGACGGGGGACTCGAGAAGAAAGGTCAGAGGGGATGCCCTGCCCCCTTAGGATGCTCCTGCCACCCTGGGTGGGTGCAGGGCTTGCAGCTGTGATGAGACAACTCACGACCCCTTTCCCTGCTCTCTGGGTCTGGGTGCACCTTTGGGAGCCCTTGGGTTTTCCAGAACCCTCTGGAGTGTTTGTACCACAGCACTCGGATGTTGGATCTGGGCCTTGCTGGGGAACAGGAGCCGGGAGAACAGAGGGGCTCCTTAATTCAGCAAGCCAGGCCAGTGAGATGCTCTATTCCGTGGTCACAAATACAGCTTTGCTCCGTGTGAAACTTATGCCTGTGAGGCAGGCCAGTCCTGAGAGAGAACGGGGCCTCCTCCCAGGAGCCTACGGCAGTCTGCAGGAGGGGCAGGAGCTGCCGTGTGTGCATGTGTGTCTCACAAGTCACCTCTTGTTTTTGTAGCAGGTGGCCATGTAAGCTGTGGCAGCCGTTCTAAAGAGGGAGCTGCCAGTGATTCCGACTTCATACCTAGTGTGTGCATCAAGGGCAGTAAAGCATCTTATTGCATGAGTATTTCGAAGTGGGTGTGGGCCTGGTAAAGGTGTTCATGGTGGGGGCGCCTCTGCAATCTCGCTGGGAACCGTTGGCCTCATGTGAGAAACACTGCATTGAAGAATTAGCTGCTATTAAGCATGATTAGATTGACCACAGGATGGTGTTTTAGCTGCTGCAGCCCGAGTCAATCAAAGTAAATACAGCTCGAATTGCACCCCCCATGCCCTAAGTTAAAAAGGAGAAGCTGAGTAATCCTTAGGGCGAGGGCGTGGCGGGGTAGACTCGGGCTGTGGGGCTACGAGGTGCCTGCTGGGCCAGGAAGACAGGAGGGTGGGCAGGGTGGTGGGATTGCATTAGTTGCCGCCTCCTTAGTGTAAAGAATAAGCCTGCAATCCCAGAGGCTTGTGTCCACTCACCCTGCCGTGCATGTTCATTTGCTGATGGCCTCTGACACTGCCCTGGCTCCCCACCATGGGTACTCGAGGGTGGGATGCATCTTCAGGGTGGCCAGCCGGGAGTGGAGCGTCCGCTAAGGGTAACTGGGGGACTCAGCACATGGCTTTATGAGGGACCCAGTCTTGCCCACGGTCCTTGGCCCACCAGCTGCCTGTGCCTGGGGTCCTGGGTATATCCCACCAGGAAGAGGCAGGAAAGGAGGGGCAGTGTCAGCAGCTCCTGAGGCTCAGATCTGCTCCTTCCTGGGCTCAGGACTTGGCTGGCCAGAGCTCGGGGCTGGGAGGGCCCTCGGTGTCCAGTGAGGGCTGCTGTGGGTGCTCCCAGTCCCAGGCCAGTTGGCCCTGGGAAGGCCGGAGCCGCCGAGCCAGTGGGGAGGGGTGGTGGCTGCAGTGGCGGCAGCGGGAACGATGCAGGCTGCTGCTGAGCTGCTGCCGGTGCTGCAGTGCAGCCGCAGGCGCATGCGGGGCCGTGCGTGCATCTCAAGGGCAGGGACGAGAGGCCACCGCCAACAGCCCTCACCCTGCTCCTCAGACCAAGAGCCAGGGTCTCTGCAGAGGCTGGGCAGGCGGGCCCAGTTTCGTCAGCCAGGCCTGCTTCTTTCTGAGCGGGTGGCCCCCAGGTGGTGGTGAGGGACAGAGCCTGGGCATGCACAGGTCCCTGTGTCCACCCGGGCAGAGAATGAGGGAGAGGAGCCCCTGCGGCAGTGCTGCATGAAAGGGTGCCGGCTTCTCCCTGGCATGGAGGTGGCCCCCCAAGGTGGTTGAGGATCTGGGGTCCCTTCCCCAGAGGACAAACCCTGGCTTGGGGCAGGATCTGAGAGTCTTCGGCTGGGGCTTGGCAGGTGTGTGTGCACGTGTGTGTGTGCGTGTGGACACATGCGTGGAGGACAGATTCTGGGAGGAGCGGGACCATGACCCGGAGTATTTTTAACTGCAGGGAGGAGCCACAGCAGCTGTCCTGGAGCCTGTCGCGAGGGGCCTGTGGGGACTTTGTGAGGCTGAAGGACACCCAGGGCAGATGTGCCACCTGGCCCCTGGCCCCCTGGCAGGCCTGTGTGCCCTTGGCCATGCCCAGATATGGCCACAGGACTGTGCGTCTCGCCGGCTGCCCGCTCACCACGGCTTGTATAAATAGTCCACGCTCTCAGCTGTCCTGCCGAGAGGCCGAGCCCGGGTGACCTGGGGCCACAGCCCAAAGCCCACCCTTCCCCAGTGTGCTCATGGCAGCAGCTGCTCTGGCCTGGGTGAGGCTCCAAGCCCTGCCCTCTGAGTTCCTTCCTCACCTGCCTCTTTCTGGGGTGTCAAGTCCAGGCAGGACCTGGCAGCTTGCTGTGGTCCTGCCCCAAGGGCACAGTGGGGCCTTTGCCCACTGAAGGGGAGCCTAGGGGTGAGAAGCTCAGCCCAGGAGGTAGCACAGCCTGGGCAGGGCACAGCCTGGTGGCCTTGCAGCGGGTAGAGGTTGCCGTGGGGTCCCCTTACCCCCCATCTGTCCCTGTCTGCTCCCTCCTCACAGGACTGTGAGACGCTTTGCTCTTCTCCTTCCGAGGGGAACCTGTCCCCCCTTCTTTAGCTCAGCACGTGCGTCTCTAACGGTGGGTTTCAAACACCTCGAGAGCCGCGTACCCGTAAGTAAGGGTGTGAAAGGGTCCTCCCGCCTGCGCCCCTCAAACACATCCTCATGCCTCACAGAGGCAAGGCCGAGAGCTCCTTGGCAGGCGTTAGAGGCTGGCATGCACACGGCGTGTGTCGCTAGAGCCTTCCACAGAGTCCCCAGGCCCGCAGTGGCTGCACGGGGCCTCTGCTCTTTCCTCTGTCACCATCCCTGGGCTCTATGCTCTGCGGCTGCGGGTCCCTTTCTGTAGGTGGATGGGTGCCATGTGCCCGTGGGACCAGATGGCTCCCACACCTGCCTTTGCCATCTGTGCCAGGGGCTCCAATGAGACCCCTGCCATCAAGTGGCTCTTCTTACCTGGGAACACATGGGCCACCGCGCCTGGCACCCCCCCCATGACCTCAGGGCTCTGTGACCACGGCCTCGGCCACACCGATTTGTTTCTCCAGTGATCTAGGGTGTGTGCCGGCCCCGTCTTCGAGGTACCAAGACACAGAGATCTGCCTCCCCGTTTTTTGCAAAGAACAGAGGAACGATCGCACGCTCCCCTCCAGGCCCTGCCTCCCCCTGCCCTGCCCCTGCTCTGTGGGTCTATTTGAGGCAAAATTTATCTTCAGGAAGGGCCTATCAATTTGCCATGCTCCTTTGGTGACAAGTTTATTAAAAACCTGGGCAACTCTGTATTAAACTTTTATCAGTGTTGAGAAAAAAAAATGTATGTTTTGAACAGACAGAAAAGTTATGGACTTGGATGGGACTGGTCTTGTTGGCATTTGGCTGAGTCAGCATCACTGGTTCTGAGGAATGGGACTGTTTGTGGGGTGGGGGAGTGAGGCTTTCTTTTGCCTTTTAATTATTGGTCTTTCTGGAGACTGCCTGATGGGAACTAGTGACCCCAAATGGGGGCCTTGGAAGGCTTCTGTGGGGTGGCTCCATCCGGGGTTGCCAAAATCCACTGGGCTAGCCCTAATTCATGGCTATTTTAATAATTAACCAAAATTAGGATTAAAAATTAATTTCATGGTGAATCTGAGTGCTAATAGGTAATGTTGCTGCATGGAGAAAGAAGTATGAGTTTCTTGATGCTTAAATTTTAAAAGCTCTGTAGTAAAAAAAAAATACAAAAAGCATCCAGACAGGCTTTGGAGATGTCCTCCTGGGGCGGGGAGTAGGTCTGTGGAGCCCGCCCTCTTTGCCCAGCAGGTGGGTGAGTGGACAGGGCTGGAGTCTCAGAGTGAAGGGTCCACCCCAGCCTTTGCCTGGGTCTCTGCAATGATTATGCTCTAAGGTGCAGCTGGCTCTACTCTGTGGGCTCCGAGGGCAGTAGCTCTGGCTGCGGGTGGGGCCCAGGGCTGACTGTCCTTCGGTAGGAGGTGTTCGGTGTCACATCCTCACGAAGGGTGCTGGCCATGTGGTGTCCAGTGTGCTGAAGCAAGTGACAGCTTCTCCGGGGGACATGTGAGGTTTCTGTCCGGAGTGATCTCCATTCCAGTGCCTGGGCAGGGGCTTCGGGCGCAGTCTTAGGCCAGAGGGGCAGGTGACCAGGGGACCCTTCTCAAGCTGTGACAGGCCATGAGGAGGCAGGGGCCACAGGCTGCACAGGGCTGGCAGCAGGTGCCACTGCCCTCCATGCTTCCCAAGGAGCAAGCCCCTGAGAGCTCCCGGTTTGGAGTACGACACCTGGAGCCCAGGTCTCCCTCTGCCCCAGAGGTCAGGCCTGAGGACAGCCAGTAGGCTGGGCTGCGAGCGCCCTCACTGCTGCGAGCCTGGGCTGGGTCCAGGTGACATCTGGGCCCTTAACAGATGCAGGGATGCTCTGGGATGAGGTGGCAGCCACTCCCGGCCCCGGCCCCCAGGGTGATGCTGGCCCTAGTGAGGAGGTCCTGGGGTGCACTGCCTGTCCCGGTCTTTGTCTATATCACTATTTGCTCCAATTATAACTAACTGGACACATATTGCATTTTGACAGCATCTAATTTTCCATTGATTTTAACAGGACTGTGATTTTTCAGCGGTGATTATCTGGGTCTAGTATCAGTTGCTGCTTGAAAACGCTGAGTGTACTTCCGCATGTGGGATGACTCCATCAGCAGATGTTTTAAAACCCATTTAACTGTTTGGTTCATAAAATGCACAAACAGTAGTAACCGCTGCCTTGTTCTCTCGGGCACCCCAGCGGAGAGAGATTTTCCAGCACAGCCCCGCCGCCCCGGAAACGCCACACTCATCAGCAACGCTTGGGCTGTCTTTCCGCCAGGCCTGGCGCCAGGACCCGGGCACTGAGCGGCAGCCTCGAGCTGTCCATGCCCTTGTTGGCAAGTGTATTTCTAGTAGCACAGGGCTGGGTGGGGTCGCTCTGTGTGGAGGTCTCTGCAGGCCTGTGACCTGCAGGGCCCAGAGCAGGGGTGACCCACACAGGGAGGGGCTGTGTGGGGCTCAGCAGGATGGCAGTGCTGCCGGAGGAGAGGACAGGACAGCCTGGGGCTGTGGCGGGTTCCTGGGCCTGAGAATGAATGCAGTGTCTCGGGGAAAGCTGCACTCTCTGAAGCACTGGCCTGTGAGTCGTGGAGGAAGTTTAGGTAGATTTTGGGATGTAAGCATCTTGGCTTTTCTCAGCAAGGAAAGAGAAAACTACTTCAGAGGAAGCTCTGGAGAAGCACTGGGGACGTCCCGGGGCAGCCCCGACGCGGGTGAGACCCAAGGGTGCAGAGCTCTCTGCCCGCCACGAGCAACACCTGAGCGAAGTGGCTGACTGGTGAGGTCCAGAAGGCCCAGGGTCTCAAGGGTCCGAGCTGCTGTGGCCAAGCTGTGGACAGAGCTCCTGAATCTCCCAGGGTCATAGCCCGCAGCTGATCCCTTCCAACCTCAAACAGTGTGTCGACAGCTTGTTTGGCAGAGAGTGACTAGGAACTGTCCCTGGACAGGCCACGTGTGGAGAGGGAACCAGAGGCTGGCTGGAGGGCTGGGCCCAGAAAGGACGCTGCCTCAGCCTCAGTGTCCTCCTAATGGAGTGGCTTGGACTGGATGGAGTGGCTTACCCAGGGTGTGGGGTGAAGAGCAGGAGATGACAGCCAGGGTGCTTAGAGCCAGCCCGATGTCCCAGGGAGCCTGTGGCCCATGACGGCGACAGCACCGTGGGGTGCTGGACTCACCACCGGGCATGTGTGGCCCTGCCACATGCCCTTTGTAGCACCTGGGTGCCCCTGCGTCTCCTGAGTGTAGCGACTGACATCTGTCAACTGCATTTATTGGCGAAGGCTGGTCCCCTCCCCTCGCAAGACAGAGGGATGATTCAGGACTCATGTTCCCTTGGTATCTGTGTTCCCTTGGTATCTGGCTCCTGTCACCTCGCTTTGCTTCACAGATGGCTCTGAGTGGGGATTGGGCCAGGCGAGTTGGGACAGGAACGTCCCCTGAGGTGGGAGGCCCTGAGGAGTGCGCTGGGACAGCGCCAGGCGGCAGCGGGAGGTTTGGTGCAGAAGCCAAGGCTGCTCCCTGGGGCACTCCTCCAAGTCTGACCACACTGGGACAGAAACTGGAGTGCAGGTGCCAGCGAGGGAGGGGACCGTGCTCTGCAGTGGGGCGTGCAGAAGTGTCCTGGAGTGGGGTTCAAGGCCAACATGCCCAGGGTGACAGTACACAGGTCCTCTTCCTCAGGTCCCCCACAGCGGGTGGCTGGGTCCACTCCAGTG
>PVJX010031071.1:0-21517 GCA_004027295.1 Dolichotis patagonum
AAAAGAAAAACTATTTTGGTTGTGCAGTATGCACATTTATTTGGGTTTCAGAAAGTACAATTTTCTGTCTCGCCTTCCACAGTCCTCGAGATTGTGGTGCTCAGAAAAAGACAGAGGGGACTGGCCTGGGAGAGTCCTGCTGGAGGGGGGTGAGGAGGTGGAGAAGGAAGCTGGAGAGCTGGGAATATTTTGCTATCACGGTTATCATCTACCCTCTGTCATTAAGACAATCTGGTCAGGATTTCACCATTTTGGGAGGTGTCACACACTAATCCCTGTACCCTTTGGGCAAGTCGTGTCGCTTAGAGCCATGAGCCGTGAATTAGTATGCCTATTTGTTAGATAAATAGTCACCAAGTGATCTAAATAACATTATAACGTGCCAAGCAGTGTTGTTCTTTTGGTTTTGGAGATAGGGTCTCACTGTGAAGTCCAACCTGGTCTTGAACTCACTAGGTAGCCTCGATTCGCTTCAAACTTGAGATCGTCCTGACTCAGTCTCACAGATGCTAGGATCACAGCCGTGTGCCTTTACACCCAACTCCACAGCAGCATTTTGATCTCCTTCTCCACCAGTGAGGACTAGACCTCAGGAGAGACTGTGCCCCTAAGGGAGCGGGGAAATGGAAGGCTCTGGCCTTTTACTGGCCCCTGCCACAGTCACCTTAGGGGTCTGGTGATTGAGGGCTAAGACCCAAAGACAAGGGGTGGGTGGAAGGAAGGCAGCTAAGCTGAGGATTCTCTTCTTTTCCTTTCTCATAATTCACATACTGTAACATTCACTATTTTCATTTTTTTTATTTTACTTTTTTTTGTTTTGCGGTACCGGGGATTGAACTCATGAACTTGCACTTGCCAGGCAGGCGCTTATGCCGCTGAACTAAATCCTCGGCCCCATTTTACAAAAAATTAAAGCAAGATTTCAGTCAACACATCGTGTATCACTATCTTCTAAGTAATTACTGAGTACAAGACCTAAACCAAAAAATCTTGCAAAAAGGAAGCAAACAGATAATAACAAAAATAAAATTTTTTTCAGTGATCTAAAATAAACTAGTAGGATAAATGGAACAAATTAGCATATATATTAAAATAGTTTTGAAAACACAAACTATGAAAAAACCCACAAAATATGTAATTTGAGGAAGTATATGAACTTCTCCCTAGTTTCTACTTATCTTGCTTCTATTTTACTATGCGTGTATATATGTATGTTCTCTCATATAATATAAACTGTCTGATATTTGAGCTTTTTGTCTGTACATGCATAACCATGTTTATGGCAGCACAATTTGTAGTAACTAGATCTTGGCAAACAGTGCACATGTCCACCAACAGATAAATGGATGAGGAAAACGTGGTATTTATACACAATGGAGTACTATTCTGCCATAAACAGGATAAACCTGAGGCATTCATAAGTAAATGGCTGCAACTTGAAAACATCATGGTAAATGAAGTAAGTCAGACACACAAATTCCGCTGTTTTAAAGTGTACAGTTGAACGGTGCCTAGTACATTAAAAACTGTCTAATTGCTAAACATTTGCATCTCACCAAGATACCTTGTACCCCTTAGTGGCAGAGCTGCGGCTTCAAGGGGGAAAGAAAAAGCAGCGGCAGACGGACTGTGTTCTGGATTCACTGTGAGCCTGTCAGCCATACACCTGTCCTACTGCTTGTGCCTTCACCTGTGACACCACCTCACTCTACCCCATCTAAACCCCAAATAAATAAAAAGACGCTCTAGCCCTCATCAGCCCTTAAACTAAAGTAACTCAGCTTGTAAATCAACCAGCAATATCCAATCCAACTGCCCTATCTCAGACACTATAGGCAAGGAGGGTACAGATACCACCTAAGAGGCCTTTGGTTGCCTCCAGGGCTCTGCTTGAGGAAAATGTGTTATCACATCCTAGGACTCCTCCGAGGTAGGTAAGGTCTCAGCAATGGGATCAGAGACCCAATTTCTTTCCTTCTCTTTTCTGTGTCTGCCTCCACTTCATTCTCAGACAACTTTCCTCACAGTCACAGATGGCTGCTGCAGCTCCGGGCATCCCATTTAGAAACAACACTGCCTGGAAGCAGGGAAAAGGGATGCTGTATCTCTTTACTCTCCCAGTCCTAGGGATTGAATTCAGGGGACTCATCATTGAGCTACATCCCCAGCCCTTTTAAAACATTTTTTATTTTGAAATGCGGTCTTGCTTAGTTGCCCAAGCTGGCCTAGAACTTGCAGTCCAGCTGGCTCAGCCTCCCACATAGCTGAAATTGTTTTTTTTTTTTTTAAAGAACAACAACAAGGGGCCTGGGATTTAGCTCAGTGGTGTAAGCGCCTGCCTGGCAAGCAGGAGATCGTGAGTTTGGTCCTGGTACAAAAAACAAGACAGAAAACAAAAACAAAAAAACAAAAACACCTCTTCCAGAAATCCTCTTGCATCCTCCAACTGACCTCAGCTCTTGTCTTATTTGACCCAATGTAGGCCAATCTCTGGCGAAGGGAATGGGTTCCCACGACTGGCTTGCATCAGTCAGGATTTATTTTTGAGCCAGGTGGGAGAGGAGTAGAAACCAGAACAAACCGAAGGTCCTGCCAGCCTGGAGGAAGAGGCTCTCAGCTATGCAAGCTACACTGCAGCCTAAATAAAGCCTTTGCTCTCCCGAGGCTCACGGAGGAGAACTAACAGCCGTGAAGGAGTTAAAGGAAAGCTTCCCAATCTTCCGCTCATCCAAGCCCCATTCTGGGCAGAGCAGGCATCACTCCACTAGACAGGTGACAACTGCCTTTTGAGGCAATGCTATTGTAACTATTTCGCAGGTAAAAAAAACAGACTCAGAGAAATTAGGTACCATACCCAGGGCCACACAGTGGGAGGCAGGGCTGGAATTCATTGGCACCGCGGCTGGGTGCTGAGGCACCCATTCAGAGCGTCCTTCCAGGCAGACAGGTGAAACCCCAATCAGGCCTCACCTGGAAGTGAAGGCAAAGGGCACAGGTCAGCCCCACCAGCACGGGTTACGCCAGGTGCCTGCCCACACCCTTGTCAGCCACAACACCTGCTCCTGGGGCTCTAACAGAGGAGGCAGCTCTGAGCCCTTGCCAGTGCACTGGGTGTCACCCACCTGTGCAGGGACTCAGGACCCAGGCCCACGGTGAGCCCACCCTGACCTTCTAGTGGAGGCTGCCTGTTGGAAGGATAATTAAGTGCCAAAGCTCTGGAAGGTGCAAATCAGGGCATGAGTGAGTGGAAATTTTCTGCACCATGTCCTAGGATTATCAGGATTGTTCCATCCTATGTCCCTAACATGCCCCACCTACGTCTTCTCCCCAAGAAAGAAATCTCACAGTTCATAGCTCAGCTCAGGTTTGAGCTGATTATCTGATGCAAGACTCTGCCCAACAGAGGGCAAGCTCCATGCACACTAAAATCCAAGCTTGTTTTTGCTCACAAGTACTCACCTGGTAAGGGGCTGCAGGTGCACATGTCGTCCCTCATTGAAGACGTGTGGAATTCCACACACATACAGCCAGTGGGGGAGGTAGGTTCCTGGAAGAGGGGCCTGTTATTCCTTCCTAGAGCTCTGTAGAAGCAAGTTTGCAGGTGATCTTTGCGGGTAATGTAAAAGATTGACACTGGCATCTTCAGAGGCCTGGTCAGGGTTGGGGCCCAGTTTGGCTGAGGCTAGAGAAAGCAAAGACCAAAGATGGCTCTTAGCCTCTCTTGGGTTGCCACTGGGTGTTCAACCCACAGAGATGTAACAGGAAAACCCAGAAGTCAGTGTCTTGAGCAGGAGAAATAGCGGCAGCATACACAGCCAGCCACCAAGAGAGTTGTGCTTCTTCAGATAGGATCCCGGGAAGTCAGGACCTGGCCTGGGTTACAGCCTCAAAGGCCTCAGGCAGGCCAGCCAAGTGTGGGGGGAGGGCGCAGGTCTCAGGAGGCCAGGGCCAAGAAAGGGGGAGGAAGCAAGGCTGAAGAAAAGGAGCAGAGGAGAGAGAGGTGGTGCTCAGCATGGCAGCGTCTTCCTAACAAATTGCAAACCACCTGGTCTCACTCCATGGAGGCAGGGAGAGGTAAACAGGATCCCTCAAAGTCTGAGCAGGATAGCTGGGGTAGGAGGGAGCAACAGGGCCCAAGACATCCTCAGGGTGAGGGCAGGGAGGTTATTGGGAGGTGTAAGGACACCAGACAGGAGCACCCCGCTTCCTCTCAGCCACAATGTGCCACCTTATTCCAGGTGTTGGCGTTTAGTCTCATGGAATTTAGATTTCAGAGCAGGAAATGGGCCACTTGTAATGGGTATATCTGATGTGTAACCTGTGTGCTATCATGTCGGCGTGGTGGGCTGTGTGGAAAGACAGAGCTGGAGAAGAGCCATAGAGTGCCAGAGTGGGAGGTAGCTAGCAATATGGGGGGGGGGTGTCTCGCCAGAGAAGAGGTGTTAATGTGGGTGTCCTGCTGGGATGTAAGCTCTTCCTGGTTAAACCCGTCAAGAAATGGCTGTGGAAGCCTGAGCCGGGACCACTTAGTGCCCTTCGACCTGGTGGGGCAGAAGAGACCCCAGAGGGAACCTCAGTCCTCAGCTCTAAAGAGAAGAAACTCAACATCTCCTGTCACTCTAGCAGGCTGTTCTCATTTAACGCTGACCACTCCCTGTGAGAGAGAAAGTCTTATCTCCACTTCCCAACTGCGGGGCTCGGTCCCCTAGAAGAAAGACAGCAGCTGCCAGGGGTGCCCCCAATTCTCCTGTGGCTCACTTCTTCCTAAAGGCCTGTGACCCCAGGTCAAATGACTTTCCAAAATGCTCTGCAGATCTGGGGCTGGTCAAGACAAAAGGAACGGCTGTGACAGAGAAAACCCCGCCGTGACCTTGGCGCCTGGGTGGGCCAGGCCAGGAAAGGCTTATAACTGAACTGCCATGGCGGCCTCTTGCGTCTTGGTGGAAGACTGAGGGTGTCAAGGTTCCTGGGAGACTTTCTCGAGGTTTCTGTTGATGGATGGTGTCTGGAAGTGCAAGCTTCAGCCCACCTGTATCCCGTCTCTGGGGCTGGCCCTTGGAAGGGAGCCACTTGGGTAGATAAGACGAAGAACCTGCAGCCATTCATACCTTATTACTAGCTACATTTCAAGACTGTGAGTAGGATAAAGGCATTTACTCACAAGAGCACGTACTTACGTAAGGATCCCTAAAGAGGCAGGCAGTTCATACTAAAGGTGCCAACTCCCTGCTGGCCAGAGCTGCCCAGGTAAGGTAGCCTCCCTTGCCTCCTGCTAACTGCCAGTCTCACTGTCAGCACTGTGGCGGGGGTCTCTGCTGACTTGAGCTCTGGAGCCAATACCTGTGTGACTAATTGACATTTATGGTTCACCTACTTTGCACTGGATAAGCGCAGGTCATGGGCTTCTGGCATGTCCAGGAATCTGCCTCTGTCCCAGTAAAGAGAGGCATAAAAGATCTTTTTGTTTGTTTAGTTCTGTTTGAGACAGTGTCTCCCTACATAGCACAGGCTGGCCATGAACTTGCTTACGTAGCCTGCACTGGCCTCGAACTCATGGCGATCTTCCTGCCTCAGCCTCCAAAGTGCTGGGAACACAGATGTGTGCCACCATACCTGGCAGCATAAAAGAGCTTATCCATTTATTTTCTGCACCCATCACCCAGCCTATGCCCCTTCTGCTTCCAGGTTGCCCTCTGTTGTCCAACCTCCTGGGGGCCTCTGGGGAGCAGGCTTAAAATCATTCTGGGGAGAGAGCCGAAAACCCCTCTCTCTGTGCTGGAGGCCTCAGAGCCCTTACCCACTGCCTTCCTGACGCTCCGGCTTGAATCCTTGGTTTAGGCCTGTGGGCCTTTACATTTGCTATTTATTTCTCGCACCTGCGGTAGCTTCGCCCTCTTCCTTCCTCCTCCCTAGGCTGGTCAGGCTTCCTTTCTCTGGGGGTGACAGATGGGTGGCCTAGTGAGGGTCAGGGGGGCTTGGCCGCCCTATTCCTTGTCTGTGAGGTGCCTTGACAGGGAGTCCCTTGCTGGTGGAGCCGCACGGAATACACGCGACACACAGCAGTGGACTCCTCAAGAGGAGCTTCAGGGCTGTCACAGAGGTGGGGTGCGATTGGGTCTCAGGCCCCAGACACTGACACTCACAACACAAAGTGCTCCTCAAGTGCCACTGTCCTGCCCCCAGGTCCCTGGCCCTTTGCCGCCTTCTCTGCCCTTGCTCAAGAGACCACTCTCTCTTTCAGGGCAGTGGCTTCTAGGTCCACCAGGCTGACTCCTCACTCGCCCACCCCAGTTAGTTTTGGAGCAAATTGAACCCTTTCTCTACCAAGTGCAGCCTACCCTGAGGTTGGGGTGAAGCTGTTAGAGAGTGTGCTACCATTTGTGACTCGTGGTGTGAGAGCGCCCTCTGTGCCTAGGCAGGGAACATTCCTCCACACCCACCACAGCAAAGGGCAGGCAGGAGGAAGAGAATTAAGCTCCCGCTGAAAGACACCTGACCCGGAGGGGGGAAAGGTTCAGCAATTCCCTCCTGTGGAGAACTTTCCCCACACAGGACTCGGTTCTCCAGAATGCCGTGCCATCATGCTAGGCCTGTGACAGGTTCTAGTCCCATTTCCTTACTTCCTCAGGCTCAGCTCTAGGGCTAGTAAGCGCTGGGGCTCCACCCTCCCATCCACTTGTTTCCTGCCCACCAACCACCACCTGGCACTGCCCCCGTGCTCTAGGTTGCCTGAAGGAGGCATCTGGTTCCACAGTTTTTCAGTCAATGACCACTTTTGCACACACCAGCTAAGGTGGCTTGCTGGGCATGTCTTAGCCAACCCACGTTCCACTTAAAGCCACTAGGATCTTTTGCTCCTACTTTCTGGGGCTGGTACCTGTAGAATCTTGAGGCCCTAAATGACCCCAAGAAGCCAGCTAGTCCAGTCTCTCCCTCCTGGCACACTGAATACACAGCAGTGCCTTGGCAGCCAGGGGAAGCAGCCTCTCTGGCTCTCAGAAAGACCATCAAGGGCTCTCAAACTCCCCAGGCAGTAGATCAGGATTTGAGCACCAGCAGGCAACCCGGCAGACCTGATCCAGGGGTGTGCGAGGGCTCTCTTCTTCTGTGGCACTGGTGCCGCCTTCCCTAGCAATGGGGAACCCATGACCAGCCTCCTTCTAGGCAAATTAGAAACAGGGCGCCTCAGAAGCAGCTCAGTCCCTGGGTAAAATCTCAGGGTGCCTGTCTGGCGGCTTTTACCAAGTCCCCTGTCCCCCAGAGCAAGTTGGAGATTTTTCTTTGCTTTGCAGCTCCTAGGCCCCCTCCACCTGTCTTTCCCTTTCCTTACCCTGCCTCCTCCCCCTGGTAGCTTGAGATCCCTCACTCGTTGCCCCCCACCTAGTCTCTATTTCTGTCTCTCTGTGTCTGTCCACTCTACCTCTTCCCTTTCTCCCCTTCCCTCCTCTTTCATCTCCCCCTCCACCCCCTCTGGTTGAGCTAGGAACGCGGCAGAAGCCTCAACAAGCCCAGGCGGCTCTCCAGACCCTTAGTGCCCCCAGGGGCCAGTTCCTTGCTCTTCCCCACACAGGCAGCAGCCGTGGGGAGAGCGGACCAGCAGGGGCATCAGGTTCGAGCCACAGGCACCTGTAGCCCAGATTAAAGCCCAGGAATGTCTGGCCTGCCAGCGTAGGACTTCCTCCAGTCATGCCCTCTGCCCCAGAAGGCCCTGCCACTCCTGCCCTGGGCAGGATTCCGGGGGGCTCTTTCTCTGCCCCTTCTGCTCCAAGTCCTTGAACAGGTCCTCGCTTCCCTCTTGCAGACCCTGCTTCCTTCACCCAGGCCATGGCTGCTCCAGAGCCCTGGGTGTCTTGTGTAGCTGGGTAGAGGGGTACAGGGAGGCACTCGGGTGACGGGGGTTAGACCCTAAAATCTGGCCACAATTTCAGCACCTCTCAGGGCTGAGACCTAGTTTCCTGGCTCTGGAGGAAGAAGAGAAAGAAAACCAGGGGGCCCTAGAAGGATTTTTTTCCTAGGGGGGACAGTAGGGTATTTGCATGAGTGTGCTGTCCACACAAGGACCAAAGCCAGGTCGCAGCTCTCCATCCGGCAAAGCCCAGGCCCGGGCAGGAGAGTCAGGCAGTGCGGGGAACCCTGGAGGCCCCGCGCTGCTCCGGGCCAGGGCTGCCGCGTTTCACTGGCTCCAAATGGCTCCACACAAGGTCCAACAGGGGAGCGAGTGGAGGGAGCCTCGAGGAGGAGAAAGTGACCCGACTCCGTGAGCAGGAAATGCAACTGGCCGCCGGTGTCAGTTGCAGGAAATGCAAAGGCAGCAGGAGGTCCCGATACCGATCTGATCCCTGACAAAAGACTCAAATGACACTGGGCTCCGTCCCCCGGCGCCGCCCGCAGCCAGACCGGTGCGCCTCCGCGGACGCCTCGGTGCACTTCCCCGACCTGGGAAGCGACCTCCTGCGGCCAGGTCGGGCGGCCGGCTGGTGGGTCGGAGGCTGGAGGCCCGGAAGGCTTGCGCCTCCCAACCCCTGGTCCCGACCTCCGGCGCGGGGCTTCTGGAAACATCCTGTGCTTTCTACTCGCGATGCCTCAGGGGTCCAGGTCCCAGGGGATCTCGGTCCCCGTGGCAAAGGAACCACCCATCCGTGCCCACGCCAGCCCGGCTACCACGTGAGCCCGGGTCAAGGCGCCGGCTCCCAGACCTGGCCGGCGAGGGTGGCGCCGTCCCGGGCCAGCCGAGAGCCCGGCGTGCCCGTCCGCCCAGGGCCGCCGCGTCCGGGGCGGGCGCGGGCTCTGCCCAAGTTTGCAGCGCGGTGCCCTTCCCGGAGCCCAGTCCGGGCCGGCGGGAGGGGCGCGTGATTGACAGGCTGAACTACAGACTCATCTCTTACCTTAGGCCGCGGGCGCTGATTGGCTGCTCGCTGACATCCTCAAACCCTGCTGCTCCGCGCTGGGCTGGCGAGGGGGGCGGCCGCGGGCGGAGGTGCGCTTCTGACAAGCCCGAAAGTCATTTCCAACCGCAAGTGGACTTTGTTCCAACTATTGGGGGCGTCGCTCCCCCTCTGCATGGTCGCTGGCAAACTTCCTCCTCGGCGCCGCTTCTAATGGAGCCCCACCTGCTCGGGCTGCTCCTCGGCCTCCTGTTCGGTGGCACCAGGGTCCTCGCCGGCTACCCAATTTGGTGGTAAGACTCGCCTCCCGCAGCCGCGGCCCCTTCTCCCCGCCGCGCCCGGGGAGGGCTGCGGCGGGCTGGGGCGCTTCCTCCTCGCCTCCCCCAGCCCCCGAGCCGCCCACCCCTCCTGGATTTTCTGCTGGTGTCGCCTTCAGAATTCAACTCCTGGCTTCTCGGATAATCACCATTTTCCCTGCCACCCGCCGCAGAGGCTGGAGGACTTTCCCCTTCTCGGAGGGTCTCTTATCCTTGGTCCTAACCCACCACCCTTCCCGGTGTGGGGGTCCCCGAAGACCCTCCATTTGCTCGCAGTTGGGTTTCTGGAAATCTAGCGCTGTCCCTGGGGCCCAGCCACTCCTCTTCTCCATTTTGGGGTCTTCATGGCAAAATCATCCTGTTCCTTCATTGCCATCCCACCTCCGCGGCGCCTCGGTCAAGAGATCTCCCCACAATACTCCCCTTTGCCTTCGTATTTCAGACCCCAAAGGCTTCCAGGGTCCCTGGGGCAGGGGAGTGGGGGGATTTCATCAGATTTCCTGGACTCTGCTCTAGATTAATTTTGAGCCTCTGGAGTGAATATGGAATTTGCTGATGCGAGATGCCATTGAATTCGGTTGTATTCATTTCTTGCTTGTCCATTCAGGCAAAGGGGGGGCTCCTTGAAAATGTAGTTGTTTGGGAGGGGTGGGCTTGTTGTTCTTCGACCAAAAACCCAATTCTCCGTGTCACATTCGTTTCTTTTGGAAAACCAAAGACCGAGGAGAAAGGAGAGGGAAAGGGGAATTCTGTTCCTGAGAAATGCGGATACAAAAGACATTTTAGTAAATAAGGATAGGAACCCAGGCATAGTGATTGGGAGGCTATGGGTGTGTGGAGGGGCTAACCGGGTAATAAACAGCCCTTTGGGAGCCCCAGCTCCAGGGAGTCCCCTTGTTTTTCAAGTGGCCCGATTGCAAGCCCCCCCTCCCCCTCGCAGGTCCCGGGGGCCAGCCAGGAAGACACACTGAAACCAGTTCTCTAAATTACACCCCGCCTTTCCCCAGCCTCCAGCCCCCTGCATTCCGGAAAACTTTAATTAAAGAATCTTCCCCTCCTGGACGTAGGAGAGCCCGGCCTGGGGGTGGGAGGTGAGGAGGAGAAGGAATTTGGGATCTGTGAGTGAGAAGGGGCTGTGGCCCTGGGTGACAGTCAGAGAGAGAAGTGCCGCCGGGGTGCCCTACTGCCTGCGTGTCCCCATTCTCCCTGCTTTGCCACCACGAGCCTAGCAGAGGGGAGCCGAGCCAGCAAGATTTGGGGACCACACCCTGAGGCTTCCTCAGTTGTTTAGAGGTAGCAGTATTTGTGTCTGGGTGTTTAGGGAGTTCCTGAGAAAGAGGGATAGATAGGAACAAGATACAGCCAAGGGTCTTGTTTAAGGGTCCCGAGAGTTGCTCCCAGGACGACCCCCCCATCCCATCTTTTGCCTTCCCTGTGGCCAGCGACTGGCCTGAGGCCTCCTGTACATAAAGAAGCCTATGGGGTGGGGTGGGGTGGGGGGTGCTGCCAGTCTGGGACGGGCTGCCTCCCTAAGCACTTCTGACCTCTCTATCCCAGGGCCAATGCCAGTTCTGTTCGTTGTCTTCTCTGCCTTCTTGGTAGCCCAAGCAGGGGAGGGTAGGAAATGAAAGCCTGAGGTGGCAGAGACTAGGGGAGAGACAGCTGGCTCCCCTGCCCTAGGGCCTGGAGGAGGCATGTCCTGATAGTGCCAGTGGCAGGTGGTTGTTGGTGGGGTCTGGATGTAACATCTAGATAAGACCCACTGAGTAGGAAGAAACATTGGGAAAATGTGGAAAGCTGAGACATTGGCCCTAACATAATGCTGTATGTTTGTGTGTTTGGGGCTGCGGGGGACAGGGATAGTGCTTTGTCTGAGCTGAGGAGAGACCTCAATGTGTGTGTGTGTGTGTGTGTGTGTTTTCGGGATCTGTGACCCTAAGAGGTGTTTCTGTGCAGCAGTGTGTCCCTGTGCAGGATGGTTTGTGCCTAAGACTGGGCAATTGTGCAGGTGGAAGCATCTGGGATATGCCTGGAGACTCATAGCCTATGGCAAGGTGTGCTGTGTCTGCACACAAGTGTCAGCAAGTGGCCCATTCTGTTATGTGGAGAGAGGGAGGGAGGGAGGGAGGGGGAGAGAGTCTAGAAGCTAGAAGTACCTTTGCCCATGGAAAGGCTGGTGCTTGTTTCTGCTTGTGATGTTGTGCGTGACTGTTAGTGACTGGGCATGTGAGTGTGGTGTCTGTGTGTGAGTGTGTGTGCGTGTGCATGTGCATGCCTTCACGATGGTGTAGGGGAGAGCCCCATGGATGTCTTTGTGCATGAGATCAGTGCTCACGGCCATGACCTGATTGTGCTTCTCAAGTGTGAGCCTCACGTCTGTGCTATGTGAGGGCTGTGTTTAGGTCTGCTTGTGGCTCTGGAGAAAAGATCCGGCAGCAAGCAAAGGTCTCACCAGGTAGCTTCAGGGCACCCTGACCTGGGATCCCAAGCTGGGGCGGGGGCAGACTCTTCCTTGGCACCAGCGTTCTCTGTCTGCTTGAGGACTGTGGGCCTGGTCCTCCTCTTGAGGTCGTTTTTCTTCGTTCTTGGAGCTCGGGTATAGGGAGGCCCAAAGTCTCAAGATTGGGCAGTGGGTGGGTCTCAGATTCCTGACCTCTTCTCCCCTGGCAGGCAGATTCCAGCCCTTCGGCCTCTGAGCCCATCTTGTCTACTTTGCTCACCCAGCTCACACATTCTCCAGGAGGGATCTGCAGGAGAATTAGTTTAGCCGGGAGTTTTCTGTCGGTGCCTCCATCAAGGAGGGGCTTTACCCCCAGAAGCCTGCCTGAGAGAAGATGAAACTGAAGGGAGAAGAAAGGGGCAATGTAGTCCAGGGTCTCCTAGTCAGGTATCAGAGGCACTGAGCCAAGGGGCAGGGACAGCAGCCCTGATTTCTAAAATTGTCCTTGTCAGTTCTAGTCAAGGGCTCCTGGTGGGGAAACTTGCCTTTCTTCTCTTCCTTGAGGGAAAGGAACTTATCTTACTAAGGCCTAGCCCAGCACCTGCTGTATCCCAGAGCAAATGCCCTGAAGAAAGAGGCTTGAGTGGAGTGGAGGTCATCTGCTCAACCTGATGCTGTGTGACTAACAGGACCACTTCTCTAGTCCTGTTTCCTCACCTTTCATCCAGGACCTCCAACCTGCCCTGCCTTACAGCTTGGGGGAAGGTGTTTTGCTGAGGACATGGGCAGTGAGCTAGGAAATCAGACACCTGAATTCTTGGTCTACCACTCTGGGACCCATCCCCCAACTCAAGAGCCTATCTTAAGCCCTGCCTCAGTTTCCCCATGTGTCAAATGTCCTCTTGCCCCCTCCTACCCACTCCTACCTCCACCCACCTCTCCCAGGCCTGTGAACATGTTCAGTCAAACCCCATGGGGGTCAGTAGGCTGGGCCCAGGGAGGCACCTGGAGACTGCGGGGGAGGAAGGCCCCAGGCCAGGTGTTAACACTTGTAACAGGCAGGAATTACAGCTGGCTGGGGCTGGAGCTGAGGCTGGTGAGGAACTGAGCTGGCTGGAGGCTGTTAATCCCACAGACAGACAGACAGACAGACAGATGAGCTGATACCAGAATGGATGGCCAGGCTTTAGCAGGGTGGTCTTCTTCCAGGGCAGGCCTTGCCCCTGGGGAATGTGGCAGGGAGTGAACGCAGGTCTTTTGGAAATGATTTCATGGCCCACCTGCCCACCCCACTCTCATATGAGCTGGGGTTTGGATCCAGAGGGAACATAATTAGTGGCCAATATGTTGGTATTCTTCTGGTGGGATCACATTTTACTTCAAAAGAAAATGAAAACAAACAAACAAACAAACAAGAAACAGGCCTTCCTTTTTAATAATACCAGAAAGTATGCCCTTGGAAGAATCTGCTTTAATATATGGGATAAAGTAGTTGGGAAGGGGTAGTTCTCCCAGAACCTCAGAGAATTGTTACCAACAGCATGGAAGCTGAGAGGGGCCAAGAGGTGCGTGCTGGGTGGAGTCTGGACCCTGGGCCCTGAGGGCCAAGGGTGTGGGGTGTCTGTTCTGCAATTAATCCTCCTGGTGGGAGGACCTCTCACGTGAAGGTCAGATGAGGCAGGAGCTGGACTTGGGTGCCAAGTTCTTCCGTCCCAGCTGCCCTGATGCAGACCCAGGCAGACCCTCCCAGTACCTGAACTCTCTCACATCACTGACAAAGGTGTAGATGCTGAGACAGAAAGAAGGCTTTGGGTGGAAATCTCCAAAGAATAGATTGGGCCAAGCAAGTATCCCACACTCCACTGGCCACAGAGCTCAGCACTAATGGGCAGGTATGGTAACTGGGCAGATGTGGAGTTGAGGTGCAACGCAAGTGAGCTGGGAGGGGAGCTGTGACCCTGGAGAAGAGGGCTGTCAGTGCTGGAAGAGGTCTGGGCAGGAGACGAGGAGTCTGGTGTCAGCACATAAAACGCGACTTTTCTTAGAGGAGGATACAGGTAATAGACCCAGGAAGAGTGTGAGGAAAGGTGGGATGTGTGGCCTCAAAACACAGAGACTGTGGCACTGAGAAACCTTTCCACTACCCTGATGATTTCTCCCAAAGCTGTCGAGGAAGAAGACATCCTTCACCTCTGACTGGTAGAGAGGAGGTGTTACAGCTACATGTTCACAGCATCTTTGTGCTGGAAACAGCTTGAGCTAGGAGTAGAGACCTGTGCTTGACTTCTGAGTTTGCCACCAAACGGCTGTGACCGGGGTGAGTTTCTATCCTTTTCTTGACCACTCTTGAGGGTCCCTTCTATCTCTCAGAGTCGCAGGAGGGATCATACTGATTGCTGTGAAACCTGAGCGTGCACAGCAGACTTCCAGAATCCGCCTCGGGCAGTGTACCCCTGTGTCTCTCGCTGCATCCGCGTGTGATTTAAATCTTGAAGCTGGTGTCAAGCCAGCGTACTTACACTTCCAACCTTGCCCTAAACACCCTGTTCCTCTGATTTCATTCACATCCAGGTTTTTCATGTGCTACCTAGGTAATTTAGGGCAAAGCAAACTCCCCAAGCCTCATGTTCCCTATCTGTAAAATGAGTATAGTGACTGCCTCAACCTCCCTGGGTTATGAAGCTATGTAAAACTCTTAGAATGAGCGTGGCATACAGGAAGTGCTATGTACATGTTTGCCTTTTTTCACCACCTGTCTGCGAACTATTGCTCATTAAAATCCTGGATCCCACCTCTTTCAAGGAGCCTTCCTAGACTGACCCCCCTGACTCTGTTTTCACCTGTTCTGCAGAGCCAGAGCAGACGCCTCTGAGTGACTGGCACTGAAACTCACAAGGCTTTAGCTTGATTCTTAAGTTGGAGAAGGTAAGCCAGGCTACTTTCGAAGCTCGTCACCTGCCCAGGAAGGGAAGGGCAGAGCGGAACACATACTGGGGCCTCCCCAGAGTCCTTCCCCTCCCCACAGTCTGCAGCCACTGCCATTTCCAGCTAGGACCTGAAGCCCCCTGGAGCTAGGCCTGGAGGGTGGGGAGGCAGGCTCCGAGGGAGGGGGGCACCTGGGCAGCAGGAACAGCAGCTGAGCTGAAGAAGTTGCTGCTCCAGGAGTGGAGGGATGATTCAGAAGGTGATTTATAGACGGAAGGCAGAAAGCTTGGCTCCTGGCAGAGGCCTGCTGCTTAATTACATTCTTTGGGGGGTGGAGGTATGTGTGGGGCAGCAGCAGAGGAGAGACTTCCACCTCCTTCCTACCCAGGCCTGTCCCTGTGCTGTTCCTGCCCCCACCAGGGTCCCTCCTTCCCCTGCTGTTCTCAGCCAGAGACTCTGGGTCCCTTCTGTCCAGCAGGGTGGAGACAAGAGTCCCTTCTAAGTCTCCCCCAGGGAAATGTGGATAGAACTGGGCTGGAGGATGCGATGCTGGGAAGGATCACTGGGTCTCTACCTTGCTTCTGGGCAGGTGAATTGCTAACCCAGCCAGGCAGAGGGCTTCTAGAATCTTCTGAGTGTGGCAACTCTCCACCTTCCTTTGGCTTCTGTCCTACTGCTCCCTCTGAGGCTCTTCCTTTAGTTCCCACCTTTTCTATTGCTCTGCTCTGATAGTGGACTACGGGGGCTAGACATCAGTTCCCATGCTGAGAGGCCGAACCCCAAGTCTTTGGTGTTAGGTATCACACATGAGCACAGTGGCTACTTTAGCCCTACAAAGGTTCTGCAGGCAAGGGCAGCCCTGTTGCCGTGTATACACTTGCGGTACTAACGTGGATCAAGGCAGCGACAGTGCTTTTTGGTTCCCATGCCACCTGCACTGTGCTGTGAAACCTAAAAGCGTCACTTATTATATCTGCAAAGGCGTGGGGTGCTGAGGAATAGGGTTGCTGAGGCTGGTAGCGTCAATTTGTCTGTTTGCAGCTTGGTTAGTACAGCAAGAGGAGTTGACAGGGGTCAGAATGGGGACACTAGACAGCTCTCTGGTTCCCCCTGAGGCAGGCCTTCTCAAAATGGCCTCATTATGTGTGTGGAGTAAATTCCAGAAATGTCAGGCACACCCATATGTCTCCAGGAAAGATGGAGACCCAGAGGTATGCTTGGGACAAGAGGGGGCAGCCTGAGGGCTGGAGGCTTCGGGGCAGGGAGTCGGGACCTGAGACCTAGCCCTACCATCGGTTATGGTGGGATGTTAGGCAACTCCCAGCCACTTGGGCCTCCAGAAATAGGAGAGTTGGACATCCCTATTGCGACTCAAGATCTCAGCCCCTGAGGCTGTGTTGTGTTGCTCTGTGCTCAGGTCACCCAGCCATCTGGATTACCTGTGCCTGGGGAGGGGAGTCATTGAGCACAGGCTGGGTATGCAGACTACTAAATTTTACACTTGATAGCTCCGAGACTGTGCACAAGGTGCAGAGTAGGTTATTACTGTTCAGTTCTCAGGAGAGAAAACAGAGGCCTCTTCTGAGAATTGAACAGTAGTCACCTGCCCTCCGTGCCTGCAGCAGTAAGAGCTTCAGGTGGAATAATTTGTTTGAAAGCACTGTGAGAAGTGTCAGTTTTTTGGACACGTCAACTGTCATTGCTGGTCCTGGAAGAGAGGAGTAAGAGCCAGCCCCTGCCCAGACAGGGTGCTAGGAAAACACCCACAGGGATCCTCCAATCCTCTGGGCTTGAAGAGTTGATTTTTCCCAGCAGAAGAGTAAGGAGTGGAGTCTTTTTGGGTACCAGGGATCGAACTCACGACCGCACGCTTGCAAGGCAGGTGCTTATGCCGCTGAGCTAAATCCCCAGCCCAGGAGTGGAGTTGGACCTGGGAGTTTTCTGCTCCTCCTTATAGGGGCCATGAAGCCTGATAGTGAACTCCCTGCAGGAAGGGAGGAGAGGCCTCATGTTTGAGGCTCCAGTGCCAGCTCAGGGCCTGGGGCTGGGGTCTTAGGTCTTCCTACCTAATGCAGAGCACACAGGTGAAGCCAGGTGTAAAGTGGGATTCCAACCAGGGACAGAGGGTGGGAGACATGGGGAGTGCGGACAGGTGAGGTGAAGGGGATCTTCTGAGATCTGTGGTCATCAGGGAATCTGAATGGCCTGGATAAGGTCCAGCAAAGCCAGAGGGGTGCCCGGCCATTTCCTCTGGCCAGGCTGGAGAGACTGGGGGGACTGAGTGTGCATCTGCATGTGGGTGAGGGGGATGGGAGCAACAGGACTCAGAGCCCAGGTCTAACAGGAGGGCCGTTCTGCAAAACCTGCCCCTGGGCAGAGTCCCACTTATCTGCCAGAGCCAGCTGGGCTAGGCAGGAAAAGCAATCTTGCAGGGCCCATTAAGAATGCAAATAGGAGCTTGTGACGGTATGATGAACAAGCACTGTGCTCCCTAGCCAGCTCTTAAAACATGGACCTCTGAGGGTGTCACTCCCCTGCTCTAAAACCTTCTATGGCTCCCCATTTCCTGTCTGGCACTGAGGCTCCCTAAGATTTTCCCTATATTTCCTATGTCTTTATGCCTTTCATAACCCCTCCCAAGCCCTCAACATCCCACTTTGGAATATTGGTCCCTGTCCTTATTGGCTCAGTCCTGGATTGCAGAGGCCCTCATCTCCCAAGGCAAGGAGACCCTTGGCTTGCACACGCTGCTGTCCCAGAAGCTGAGAAATCTCTATGATCTCAGTTCTCCTGTTGCTGGGTCCATTTACAGGTGTTTTCTGTTTGTACATCACTCATTTTCCACATTCACAAGCTCACACCCTACTTGGGTGTCCAAGATTTTAGTTTGAACACGCCCGGTGACAGGATTATTTCTCTACCAGGACCAGGTCACTGCGTTTCTTCACCATGTGCTATAGAGATGTCAAGATTTAAAGTTAATTCTCCCCATTTCATGGATGAGGAGCTGTGTCCGTGTCCCGTGGGACCTAAAGCCTCAGGCTCAAAAGTGAGTTAAAAAAGTGGGTAAGAGCCTGCTCATTGACACAGACTCTTGTTCCCCAAAGACGGTTTGGAGCAGGATTACACCTGACCTTCACCTCGAAAGCTGCTGCTTCGTGTTCACGGATGCTCTTTAATAAGCCCCTGAGTGGGAGATATGCACGTCAGTGACGAACTTTCCACGTGTGCCCAGACTCTCCTTAAGCTGCGATTGCGCCTTGCTAGTGGTAGTGGCCACGCCAGCATTTTGTTGCCCGCGGACTGATGGTGGGGTGACCTTGGTCAGATTGCTGTTTCTTGGATCTCAGTTTTCTGACCTGTTAAATAGGAAGAAGGTAACGTAATTGGCCTCTAATGTCACACCCAGCTCTAGGCATCTCATTGTACTTAGTCTTTTTTTTTTTTTCTCCTTGGCATCTTTTCTCCATCACCTGTGTGCTGAAAAGCAGACGGACAGAATCTTCTTTCTTACCCAACTTTGTTCCTGTTTTCCTGTCTCTGATATTGCTGATTTTTCACTTGGCTTTTACAGCCTGACACCCAGCGTTATTTCTTTCTGAGGAAAGTCACTGCACCTGTACTGACCTTGACTTTGTCTTCTCTTTTACCTGCTCTTGCTTTGGTTATCTAATCTCGTGCGCTTGTGCCATGAGCTCCTCAGAGGCAGACACCAGGCCTTGTAACGGTTGGATTCTCAGTACCTGGTCTGTACATAGCAGATGCTCAATAAATATTTGTTGTCTTTGGAGTGAACATTTGCTGCCTCCTCTGACAGATCCCTTCTGGAAAGAGGTAAGGCACACATAAATTAAAAAGAAAAATAAGTGTTCCTCTATCAGGGAATTGGCCTTGGTTAGACAGTTTTGGTTTGAGAAAATTTCAAACAACTTCTCTCCTCTCCTCTCCTCTCCTCTCCTCTCCTCTCCTCTCCTCCCTTCTCCTCTCCTCTCCTCTTCTCCGTTCCCCTCCCCTCCCCTTCCTTCCCTTTTTCTCTCCTCTCCTTTCCTCTCTCAATCTGTCTCTTTTCTCTGTTTTTGCGGTGCTGAGGATCAAACATGGAGCCTTATATAAGCTAAGCAGGCATTCTCCCACTGAATACCTCCCCAGCCCTTTTTTAAAATCATGCTTTTGAGACAGGGTTTCACTAGGTTGCCCAGGCTGACCTTGACTATCATATGATCCCCCTGAGTCGGTCTCCTGAGTAGTGGGCATGAGCAGTGTATGCCACTGTGCCCAGCACCTGTCAAACTTCTTGTCAGCTTTTTCCAAGTCTACAGAAACCTCGGCTTTGAGGAAGTCACCTTTTCTTTCTTCCAGGGTCTGCTTCATTCTAGTCCCAAAGTTGGTGCCTAATCTCCCTCCTCGAACCTCTTGTTTCTGGCAGACGACAGAGTCTTCCTTCCCCTGGCTTGTGTCACCTTGGAAGCTGGCTGCTGCTCTCGCTGCCGTTCCACAGTGATGCTGGAGTCCTTCTGCCTCCCCAGCTGGGCTGCTCTGTCCCCCCTGGGCCAGGCCAGGCTGTTGTGACAGTTGCTGTCCAGCAAGGCTCCAGGGGGGAAGGGAAGCAAAGGGAGCTGAGGCAAGATCTCCAGGACAGCCCCAGGGGCCTCCTGCGGCCCAGGCCTTCCCATTAGCAAAGCCCCAGAACTGGCTCTGGTTGGGTCTGGGAGGCACCAGGCCCCATCTCTGGGCAGAGCCCCAAGGAGAGCGGCCAGCCAGGGGACCATGGTGGCCTTCCCCTCCACCTGTCAGGGAGGCCTCTGGCCTTGGGCAGCACCCTGGAGAGTACCCCAGGCTCCCCTATGGCTTTAGCAAGGAGAATGGCAAACCTCAGGCTGAGTGCACCTCTGCCTGAACTAAAGCTTCTGAAGGCAGAGATGTTGACCTCGGGCACTGGCCCTGAAGCTCGGGTAGCCCCATGAAGTCAGCATCTTTATCTCCAAGAGCTCAACCAGGTGAGGAGCAGGTAGGGGAGGCAGCATTTAACAGCCTGCCAGGAGTTCACGGTTACCATGTGCGGGTGTCCTGTGCACTGAGGAACACACCCGCAAGTCAGCTCATCTCCCAGCAGCTCAGGGGGCGGACGCTCTTGTTCCATTCTACAGATGAGAAACTGAGGGAGCCACTCTACCGCTCCAGTCTCTATGGCTGGTAAACCCCAGAACCCCAGCCATTTCACAAACTGCCCGAAGCCAGCTCCACCAGGCCTTACAGCTTCTCGGCAACATCACACCCCACCCACAGGCAGGAAGTTCCTCCTAAGGTCTAACTGCAGCCTTTCCTGACTTAGGCCCCCCTGTCTTACCCATTCTCCCAGGATCTTGCCTCAGATTCTCTTACTGACATGACCATCACTGCAGACTCTTGTTCGTCCTCGAGGACCAGAAGTTTCATCTCTCCCTGAGCCTTCCTTCTCCAGAACAGTCTCTTCCAAGGACCTGGCTTCCATGTGCCTTACATCACTTGTTTTCCTCTCCAACCTATCTCCAGCCCATTACTGACTTTTTTTTTTTACTGTTATTGTTTTGGTTTTTGGTCTCCTAATACTGAGTTACAGTCCCAACACTTTTTATTTTTTATTTTGAGGTAGGGTCTCACTTAGATGCCCAGGCTGAATTTGAACATAAGATCTTCCTGGTTCAGCCTCCCAAGTAGCTCAGACTACCGGCATGCATCACCATGCCTAGGTCTCTACACTGTTTTGCAAGTTCTATTAGCCACAGAACTTCCTCTAGACCAGGACAAGAGTGGTCCTGCTCCCTGCCCCTTGGATTTAGAGGACTCTGCTCTGTTGTCTTATGGCTGTGGCCCTCTCCAAGGAGTCAGGAGCCTGGGCGCTAAGGGGTCACCCCCCAGGATCCACACCCACCCTGACTGTGCTCCCGAGGTTTCTTGCTGAGATGGCCACACACCTACTGCAGGCCTTTGCCTGGGGGATTTATTCCATAATGTAGGTCACACTGCTGGTGGCAGGACACAGGGAGCCATTTGCAGGAGTTGTGGGGAAAGTTGGAGGTTTGGCCAAGAGGTCCGCATGGGATGGGGTGGGGATGAGCAGGCTGCAGGCCTGGGGCTGGCTTTGCCCACTGCACTGTTTTCTAGCATGCACTGTGGAGAATCCAGAGTCCCAGGTATTACATAAGGTGTTTTGCCGAGATAGGAGGATTGGGTGGCTTTAGGCTGTTTATCAATGTATGATACGCACACAGGAAAGCGTACAACTACTAAGATTACTGGTCAGTGAGCTGAGCATAATAGGTTACTTAAATTTGTGAACCTGATGTGAAACTTCTAAAACCTCAGGCCCTTGGTGAGTGCGCCTTCGTTTAGTGGTCCCGCCCCGGGGCTGCCTGGCACAGCGTGTGGAAGAGAGTTTGCTGCCTCCGTTGCTGCTGTGTCATTTTGCATCCCTCCCTCGGCAGGTGATTTCCTAGCCCTCCAGCAACACTGCCAACTTCCTTGTAGCTTCTGGTCCTACTTGGTTAAACTTGGGCCTTGTCTTATTCTTCTCCCAGGAACTCCCTTCTTGCTTGGTCAGTTTTGTTCTTTTAGGATGCCTAATCAGAAGGGCCGCAGATAGCAGATATGGCCGTGCTGTTCTCTGCTCCTTGGGCTAGGCCCAGGGCCCCACACCACCCAGCCCCTGCCCGACCCTGCCATCTTCCCCTAACTGTGTGTTGCTCTGACCTACATTCGCTTGCACAGTAACTGCATAGGCTTTGGGGAACAGCAGTCCTGGGCTCTGCTTTTGATTTTATAGCTGGGTGACCTCAACCACTCTGAGCCTCAGTTTTTCCTCTCTTTAAATTGGGGATGATGAGGATTAAAGGATACAACATAAGTGAAATAGGATCTGGCTTCAACACGGTGAGTAATCCTCCCACTTGTCACCATTAATCTTAGTGCAT
>PVJX010031072.1:0-21507 GCA_004027295.1 Dolichotis patagonum
TCTCTCTCTCACACACACACACACACACACACACACACACACATTTGAGGGAAACAAAGGAGAGGAGACAAGAAGAGAACAGAAGAGGGGTAAATAAAACTCAATAATTAGTGAGATTAGTTGACCAAAGTTAAAGCCAAGTTCAGAATGATAAACCAAGTATGGCACCAAAGATTGTTTTTTCAGTTCCAGCAGTATGATTTCATGATAAAGAATAGATTCTCGAGCCCGAGTAGCTGAATTAGAATCTTGCCTGCCTGTTTATGAATGTGACCTTAGTAAAACTACTTAGATCCTGGAAATCACTGTGTTCATCTTTAAAATGAGCAAATAATAGTATTCACATTGAGGTTTTTGTGAGAAGTGTATTATTAAATACATATTGAATATTTAGAACAATGCCTGGCAAATAGGAGTTGCTGGGAACTGATGAAATGATGTAGCAGAAATCTGAGCAAGTGTCTCTACCACTTAATAGATGTGTGATTGGATAACATACATCCTCACCAGTTCCAGGTTTTGAAAAACTGGGATAATGACAGTACTTCCATCATGGTGTTATTAGAATTTAATGAGATAATGACTGTAGAAATGTTTTACAAATCTTAGATATAGTTTAATATTAATTACTGTTTTTGAAATTTCACAAAGACATTGAATGAATACATTAGATTTCTTTTAAAAAACACAGGTCTCAAGTTATATAAGGAGTAAATCTTAAGGAAAAAATCCTGTAATAATGAAGATCAGTAGATGCTTAAAAAGAATCATCTCCAAATTGGCAGAACTAATTTTCTTAGGACTAATTACTAAACACCTTTCACAAGGTAGTGAGGGTAACATCTTTAGGATTAGATGAAAACATTTTCAGCAATGTGCTTAATTTCTTACCACTAAAAGTTTTATTCATGGTCAGTTAAATCAATTTTTAAAAAATCTTTAGTAACTTCTGTACCTCAGTTCTGAATATCCCATTCTGTTATCAGGACCTTGAAAAGTCATTTGGAAGACATTTTTCAAAACTCTGATACTTGGGGATATGTTCTTTCTAAAACAGTGTAGAACAGGAATTTGTGATTTAATATCATGGGAGTTTAGGGATTTTCAGAAAAACTTTTATAAGAGCCGTATTCTATACCATCTGATATGATTATTCAGCAGCAAATCTTAGGAGATCTTACCCAATAATTGCTGAATATTTTTAGTCTCTTTTACAGCTAGGCAATTTTTACATGGATTCTTTGGTTATAATGCAGAGCTAAAGAACCATAGTGTAGGTGACTTTCCCTTATCCTCTGTCATATCAGCAGTCATGGTTGAGTAAGTTACTGTTGGAACATATCTACACCCCCACCCATTGAAGAGTGCAAAGTTAAATGCATCTTATCACTTACCTTGTTTCAGGTTGTTATGCCACAGTACTCAGCTCAATGAGTTTTTCCTTGATGCTTTCAAGGATCCATGCCCTTGGCTTCATACTGCATCTCTCCAAATCCATTAACAGTGTTTCCTTGATTGCTAACCAAATCACGTGATTTGTTTGCTTTGAAGAACTCAGGCACCTGCACTCTCAACTTGGCTCTTTAGGTGAATGCACCACAGTTCCAGAAGGAGACATTTTTGACACTAGTTCTAGCTCTGACGCAGAAGAAAATTGAGTAAGACCAGGTTAAGAAGAAATACAAGTTGTCACATTATGAGAATCAACTTATAGCATATTAGATGCTTCTTTTAAAAAAGTTAATAAAATTGCATTTCTTTCAGCAACTAGTGATACCAAATGATTTCAGCTATCTAAATTTGTTGAACATTATATAAAGAAATATACACTTCAGCACATACACACATAGATGTCTATTACTGTTTAGCAAAATAAATTATATTGTCATGAGATATAAGTTTACATGACTTAACTTAGTATGAACTGGTAAAACACAGAGCACTGATAACTATACATACATGTAGCTCTATAACCAGTTATAGAGTTACATAGGTATATAATATATACACACAGTATATTATATTATATATATAATGACTGAATTATATTTATGTATATATGTATATATGTATATATGTATACATATATTTATATATAATTTTAAGACAAAAGATAATATTCCCTGATTTACAAACATGGTTCTTTTCTGAAACAATCTAAGCCATCATTTTCAATAGTAGTACAGCAAAAGATCTATTTTTCTTCAGAAGAACTTGGCTAGTTAGCTTTTCAAAGTATTGGCACCCTAATACACAGTAAGTCTAGTATACTTACGAGCACATAGTCATAGTCTTATTTAAAGTATAGCTTCTTTTTTCCCCCAAAATAAATTTATAGAGAAAACCATGAAATCTCCTTTTTTTCCTATCTTCATTTAAAATACTCAGCTGTACTGATGTCAGATAATATAGACCTTTTAAATAGCCTAAAAAGCTTTGTCAAATTACATGCATGTTTTGCTTCAAAAACTGATTCTCTCTGTAGGTCTCACTACTCCCTAAATTATTTCTTGTTGGTTAAGAAAATATGTGAACTCTTAGGTCTGTCACAAAACCACCTAGTTCACTTTCAATCATTTATACAAAAACATTTCTTTAGTGAATTTTTCAAGAAGAACACAGTTAAGGAACGCCTTGTGATATAGGCAAACAAAAGTTTAGTTTCTTAGGAACACTGATTATCTCTAGAAAAGTCAGCGGCTTAAATATTGTTTTATTTATGTTATGAAGATATTTATTCAGCTGACCTCAGCATAATGAACACAGGTAATGCAAACTTAGCTCAATTCAATTAAATCAAACCATCTAGGAAAATATGGCATTCACTAGCAATGCATTTCTTTCACTGTTTGCATCATTTTCCCCTCTCTGTTTGTCAAAATGTGACCGAGAATTGTCCAGTATCCATTATGCCAAAGTCTAAAGAGACATTCAAATCCCCCTTCTAGCTATTAAAAAAATCCACCAGCAGATTTCCAGTGCTATTGACTTTTCTATGAAAGCATTTTAAATACAGTGGATGAGCAGGGGAGATGGCCAAGTTTTGCCCTGGTTGAACTGGTTGCTTAGCGGAGGTGCTTCCGATTTCAAAAGCTTTCCTACAGGAAACCTTGGTTTTGCACACAAGGTCAGTGATTATCTGCTTCACCGAGGAATGCCAACTGAAACCTCTAAGGTTAATACGTGGGGAGACAGAAGACACGAGCTAGTTTTATTTGTCCAACGCCACTCAGGCTGTTACTGTGAACCATGGGCATAATTGCTGCGGGCAATGAGAGTTTGTCTAAATGGGATAAATGACTGAAATGGAGCTCCAAGCTGTGCAACTGAAAACAGCACCTCAGATGGAATGCAGAAAGTTATTTCACACTTACAGGAAAACTTTACTTTATGGATATATTTTACTTGCTATTCTTTTTAATTGCAAACACATTTCATTTTTTAACACATTTTAATTATAAACACATTTTGAAGTCACTTAAGCAAATAGTTGCTAAACTGTGCTCAGCAGAAGCCTTCATTGGCCCATTCAGGGCAGAGGGACCCTGGAGAGGGGAACACTCGACTCCTTAGGCCCTGAAAGCAGCTTTCTATCCTTCTAACTACATAGCCATTTCTGTACAATTTCAATGAACTTCGTTACTGAGAAAGCTGAAACCGTTTCACTGAATAATTTCCCTTGCTACAACTCATGATTTTAATTCACTCCAAGTTCTGTTAGTTGTGAATCATTTGTTCTCATTATGGGCCTGTGTGGAAATTAGTGGACATAATTAGGATGCCCGCTCTACAAAGAAGCTATTGCTTTTTGCAAAGATGAGACTTGAATTCAGACGGAAGAGTTTGCTTTTGGCATTCTGTTTAATCTGTCTGAAAAGCCTCTCTTTCTTCCTCGTTAATTTTTGGGAGGGCGTTTCTAAGTGACTGGAATGCCTGAAAAGAAATTTCAGATATAAAATATCACCTGGATTTCCACCTCTCGTAAAGCATCAACAGTTGAAGAAAGATGAGTGATTTGAATACTCTGCTGCTTAATTTCAAAGCTGGCAACTCTGACCCTCTGCTAGATTTATTGATAATCTACATGAGCTATTTAAATTGCTATGCCTTTGCTTTGGTAAAAACCAGTCTTTTGCTTTTAATTTTAAATTGTTTTCACAAACCAACACTTTATAGTGTTGGTGAAGCTGGAAACTATATTATTCCCTGGGCCCAATGTGCTGTTTAGCCATGAAAATATCAAGGTAAGTTCCAGCAGACATTGCCCACTTCCATCCTCCAGGACTAGGTCACCAGGCAAGTCCCTGGTGGATATTGCTCATGGCGTTGACCCTAGGGTAGATAGATTTGTAAACTGAATCAAGGCTTAAGGAAATTTTGTTCAGGTCACCCTAAGATGGTATAGTTTAGGAAGAGAACTGAAATCACCGTCAGAGAAGCCAAGGTAGAAAAGAAGAAAATGAGGTTAAGCCCTAAGTGTAAAAGGGGAATTGAAGACAAATACAGCAGGTCAGCAGCAGCATAGGCACCCTGGAGGGACAGACCAGGCACAAGGTCAAGTGTGAGTAATGAGTACCCTTCAGCGTGAGGGAGGGAACCAAGGAGTTTCTCACAAAACCATGGCTTAGCCACTTACTGGTAGTACGACTTTGAGGATACAGCACTCATCCCTCTCTTCACCTGGTTTATACATTTGGAAATATGGATATCAATGCCTAACTTACAAATACACCATAAGGTGTCAAAGTGTGAAAGTGACTACTGTCGTGTCAGTACATAGTAGACATTCAACTGTCTCTGTTAATGACTTTAGTGAGATTTTTACCAATAAAGCAAACACAAATAACTTTCCTGTCTGGAACAATTTTGCAGTAAGGGAGTCATCGATATGAGTCATTAGGAAAGCAACACAAAAGCCAAGTACAATCCTTAAAGAGTGGAATAAGGTTTGCCAATAATGAAAGAGAGCACTCATTTAGTGTTTCCTCTGTGACAAGCTTTGTGTTAATAATGCATTACATACATCATTTCACACAATCCTCATGACCACCAGTAAGATTAGTGGTGCCTGTTCTCATTTTATAAATTGAGGAGACCCACACTCACAGGGGTTAACGTGCTCAAAGTTTGAATAAATGACAGGTAGTTGAGACTCAAATGCAAGTCTATGAGATCCTGGAACTTATGGTCATTTTATTATACAACTCTCTGTTTCTTTGATGCACAGTGCCAATTTACTCAAGTTCTTTTCTTGATTTAGAGGTTTCAGATTATGTTGCCTGCCACCTGTTTACACTGGGTCCCCTTAAGTATTCTTAATAAGATTGCTTTCTTCTTGTTCACAGCATTTAAAGATTTATTTGTGGACGTCTAACTGTATAGCGTATAATTAATTATTTGTCTGCCCCTAACATACTGCAAGTCTTATGAGAGCAGGGACCATATCTGTTTTATCCACCCCTCAGCACCCGGTGCAGTGACAACCATATAGTACAAAAATGGTGTTAATAAGTATGTGTTGATGGATTACCAGTGGTAGTAATAATGGAAAGAAACAGAACAGAACAACTAAGTGAAAAGCTTGGGAGGAAATGTGGCTTATAGCTAATAATAACATCCATATATCATGAGCTTAAAATATTCCAAGGATATGCTATGGGACTTAAGTGTAATGGTTAATTTAAGACTCACCATAAGCATCACGGTGAGGCTAACACCGAAACTGAGATAGAAATACAGATACAGAAAATGAGACAAATTTGATTAAGTGACTTTTATAATCACACAATACATTTAGTGTGTCCACACTCACAAATGAAAGGAAAAAAATGCAATACACAAAATAAATCAAGGTCTCTTCATTGCTGTCTTAGTCACTTTCCTCATAGCTGGGACACAAGGCATGACACCCAGAAATGAAAGGAAAGAAGGTTATTTTTGGCTCACCTTTTAGTCCGTAGTCTGCTGGCTCTAAAGTAGAACAGTATCACAAAGGAGGGCTGAGGAGAGCTGGGTGGTAAAGCTTTAAAAAGATGCCCTATTGGTTTAGGGATACACAGAACAATGGAGGGGTACTGAAGGCTGAAATCTTGTTAGTCAGGTTAGGTGTATTTGTATGTGGTCATAAAGTCAGATGTTCACTGCAGCCCTCAATTCCAAGCTAATTCTACATGGAAAGTTCTCAACACTGGATCATTAAAAATATAAGAGAGGATATTGAATAATACTTTAAAACTCTGAAGGCTGAGACTCACAATAATAGAAATCATTATATTTGACTAAGTAATAATCTAAACATTCCATAGGGAAACATTATACTGTGAAGGTAATATTTGGCAGGGTGGGAGGGATGACAGATCAAGATTTAGGTGAAAAACATACAAATTGGAAAGACATTTATTTGCTCTAGAGTCGTTATGTTTTTCTATTCATTAAAAATTCCAAAGTACTATGAACAAAAATGACAACAGTCAAAAAAAGAGTTTGAAATCATGTTAGATACAAACCTATTCCTGACTGTACACTAAATTACTAGGATCCCGTTCCAGGATGGGTTCCCAATAGAAAATAGGATATATATATATATAGTTTTTGAGACCGGATCTTTGGCTGTTTCCCTACAATTCAGGGTAGCTTTGAACTCTATGTAGCTATGTAGCTCAGGCTAGCTTTGAACTCATGATGAACCTCCTGACTCAGCCTCCTGAGGGCTGAGATTATAGGTGTGACTACCTTGCCTAGTTAGGGAAACTTTTAGAGTGGAGATAACCTTTCAAGAATGTCCCTTTGTGGGGCTAAACATGTTCACTGGAGTGAGTATAGCCTCTTTAATAAATGGTGTTGGAAAAATTGGCTCTCCACATGCAGAAGACTGAAACTAGATACGTGCCTATCCCCATGAACAAAACTAAAGTCTAAGTGGGTCAAAGACCTAAACATTAAAACAGAAGCACTAAACCTACTAGAAGATAAGGTAGGTAGAAATCTTGGAGACATAGGGGTAGGCAGAGAATTCATGAACAAAATGCAAACTGCACAGGAAACACTTCAGAGAATCAACAACTGGGATCTCATATTATTGAAATGTTTCTGCACTTCAAAAGAAATCACCAACAGAGTGAAAAGAAAACCCACAAAATGGGAAAGAATTCTAGCCAGCAACCCCTCAGATAAAGGACTTATATCAAGAACATATAAAGAATTGAAAAACATCAACCCCCCCAAATTCAAAGACCCTCTCCAAAAATGGGCATCTGAGATGAACAAACAGTTCTCACATGAAGACATTCAAATGGCAAATACATACATGAAGAAATGTTCACCATCACTGGTCATTCAAGAAATGCAAATTAAAACAACATTGAGATATCATCTCACACTGGAAAGAATAGTTGCCACCAAGGAATCAACTGATAACAAATGTTGGCAAGGCTGCAGGGAAAAAGGAACACTGCTCCACTGTTGGTGGGAGTGTAGACTGGTGCAACCACTGAGGAATTCAGCATGGAGAATTCTCAGAAGACTAGGACTGGAAGCTCCATTCAACCCAATTATTCCCCTCCTGGGTATTTTCCCGGAGGAACTGAAAAGTTCATATCACAGTGTATATGCACACCCATGTTTATAGCAGGCCAATTTGCAATAGCTAAATCTTGCAAACAACCAAGATGCCCATGAACTGCAGAGTGGATGAAAAAGATGTGGTATTTTTACACAATGGAATATTACTCAGCTATAAAAAGGACGATCTTGAGACCTTCATAGTGTAATGGAGACAACTTGAGACTATCCTTAGTGAAATAAATAAGAATCATATTTATAAATATCACATTGTGTCTCTAGTGTAAAAAGTAGTAAGAACTGTAGGAGTAATAAAACCCAAAATGCGTAATTTCTACTGTAAAAACAAGAGGAAAAGAAAGTGCTCTAAAGGATATAACTGCATGTATGTTTAAGTGTGGAAGATAGATGACCATATTACTGTTCTGTTAGATAGTTGAGAATAACTGTTAAGTCTCACTGTTTGAATGTCTACTTTCTGTGCTTCAATTTTGTAACTTGAACAACTATTTCCAATGATGACAGTATGTAACTTATCAAGTGGTGATTTCTTAGTGTTTTTTTGTTTTTGTTGTTGCTGTTCTTTTATTTTTTTTCCCCTTGGAATTCCGTATCATTGCTACCCTTTTTCTCTTTTGTTTGGTTTTTTTTTCTTTTTTCTCTTTAAATAAAGAGAAGAAGAAGAGAAAAAAAGCATCATATTTATAAATATCACATTGGGTCTCTAGTGTAAAAAGTAATAAGAACTGTAGGAGCAATAAAACTGAAAATGTGTAATTGCTACTGTAAAAAAGAGAGCAAAAGGAAGTGTTCTAAAGGATATAACTGCATGTATGTTTAAGTGTGGAAGACAGATGACCATACTACTGTTTTTGTTAAATTGTTGAGCAGAACTGTTAATAGTTTCACTGTTTGAATGTCTACTTTGTATGCTTTAATTTTGTAACTGAACAACTATTTCCAAGATGACAGTATGTAACTTATCAACTAGTGATTTCTTAGTGGTTTTTTTGTTCTTTTCTTTTTTTCCTTTGGAATTCTGTATTGTTGTTACCCATTTTTCTGTTTTGTTTGGTTTTTTTTTCTTTCTAAATAAAAAAAAAGAATGACTCTTTGTAAAGTGAGGCAGTTAGGACTTTTTCTCAGCATTGACAGGTCGCTGGATGAAGGTTGCCCTGAGGCATGACCTTGGAAGGGATTCAACTATGAGTCATGTGGCACTCACACCAATGCAGGGGGGGGGCAGGTGCTTTCACTTCCTGAAAGGAGGATGTTAGTGGCACACTGTGACCTCCATACGAAGCCTAGTAGAAAACCGTATGGACAGGAAGAAACGAATCCCCCAAGCCAAATTCATGTAGCAAATAAAAAATGAAAAAAATAAGTGGCAGAAGTGCACAGCAGAGGTGCTCGGCAAAGGAGAGCTGAGGAATTTGCGGTAATGCCTTAGGGATCCACAGAACAGTGTGGAGGTGCTGATAGCAGAAATCTTGCTGGGTTGGGCTCGTGAAGTCACATGTCCACTTCTGCCCTCAAACTCAAGTGGATTTCACGTGGGCAGTTTACGACACTGGATTGTTAAAAAAAAGATAACAATTAATATTTTAAAAATCTGATGGCTGAGGTTATTATAAACACCATTACATTTGACTAAGTACTTAAAAGACATACAGTCAAGACAAGATGTCTTTATACTACAATATGAATAGGTCCCTTCTAAAATACAGGTGGCATCTGTGACAGTATCAATAAGTGGACCCTTTAGAGGACCACTGAGCATTCTTCCCTAGAAGCGAGTGAACTATGGATTGTAAGGTGAGCCAAAGCAAGGTGAACAGGATTATGACCCTTATAAACGAGGTTGAAGTGAGCATGTTAGACCTTCTACCCCTTTCTCCATGTAAGGACAGAGCAAGAACATGCCATCCATGACAAAGGTACCCTCAGCAGTTACATTTCTGTTCTTCATAAATTGCTCGGTCCTAGGTTCTCTAGTATAGTAGCTCAGGCTGGAAGAAGGCACCTTATTTACTTAGCTATTTAGTTATTTAAACAGTTAGCAACACTTTCCAAATGTACTCAAGGTTGTCAGTGATACACTGACATAGAGAGCAGCATATATGCCTTAGAGTGAGTATATGCTGGTACAATTTAGAAAACAATTTAGATAGATTTGCTAAAAATATGCATTAACTCATGAACCATGATCCGTTTTTATGGCTTGTGTCTAGAAATCCTTCACAAAACTCATGTGGTCATATGGCTTTATTGGAGATGACTGAATCTAGATTGATTCATGATGCAATGCTGGAATTAAGGGTGCTAGGATTAAGGGTGGATGATTGCTGGACCAGTCCACTGATTAGACTGGCACTGCATGAATCCCAGTAACCTGGATAATATAAGGGACAGAAAGAGGTTTGCCCCTCCTTCTTCCTGGGCTTGCTTTTGCTGTCTTCTGTTCTCATGGACTCCTTCTCCTCTGGGATGCCCCTCTTCAAAGCCCATTATGAACAGAAACCTCTACAAACTGTGAGCTAAATAAATGTTTCCCCCTTTAACTTTGGATGTCAGGTATTTTGTCTCAGTAACAAGAAAAGTAATTAAGACATTATTTTAGTAGTGAACGTAAAGGAAAACCTAGATAAGGTCATGCCACTGTCCTGCTAAAAACCCTCAATGATAGACTGCTGTACCCAGATTAACCCCCATACTTCTAACCATGATTCATAATACCCTCAGTGGCCTGTCCCACCTGTGTCCCCCTTGCCACTCTTGGCTTTACTCCAACGCCCCTGTTCCCCAGGCTTCTTTCATCCTATCTCAGAGTGCTTACACTGGCGGAATCTAAGACCTTATAAAACTAACATGTAAGGAAATCAGTATGATTCTCATGGCAACTCCAGTGACTTATGGGTTACATCTGCTCCCGGTGCCCCTCCAGGCACACGCCCTCACTTCCATCCTGCTGTGTGGCCCAAAAGGCTGATCTATATGGACCGTGTCTCCCCACTCTTTTTCTTTCCCTTCTTGATTGAGTATGTCAGCAAGAAGACATCAACAGGAATTCTGGAGGAGGTGGAGAACAGAGTAGGACATTTACTTTCCTGCTTCGCTCCAAGCCAGATGGTCAGGTCCTATACAGAAGGCTCCAAATTCCATTGGTAACCCTCTCTCAGACTGAAGTAAAATCTACTGTGCCTTCCACCTTCACACTGAGGAGCAGTCATGGCCCTGGGCTACAGCTAGCTTGAGAGTCCTCCAGCATCCCTTTTCACATTCCTTAGCTCATCTACACCTGACTCTTTACTGAGTTCTCCCTAATTATGTAGGTGTTGTAGTCAGGGGTTGTACATAGAACAATTAGAATCAGGACATGGAGTTTATAATATTGTTTATGATGGGCACCCAGAGTTAACACAAGAAAATGCAGGAAATCTATCCACAACACCAAAGAAATAGACTATTTAGCCAAGGGCCTCAATCCCACAGCAATGACCCACATGAGTCCAGATGAAGACCCAGAGCTCATGACAATGCCTCCCACGAGTCCAACTGGAGGTCTAGAGCCCACAATAAGGACTCACACCAGTTTGTTTTATGGAACCATGCTGGGAAGGCCCAAAGGTCAGCAGTGGAAACTAGGAAGTCTATGTCAGAGGGGTGAAGGAGCTGTGCTAGTAGGTGGAGGGTTCTACTTTGGAGCTGAGAAGTCATGCAGCAAAGACCAGGGCTGTCCTGAAAAGCAACACAGGCATCCTCAGCGACATGGAAGCCCCGAGCTCCTGCAATGATAAGCACAGTCGAGTACATGCCAGGAAGCCAGCATGATGAGTTCATCCTGGAGACCAAGCGGCACATGTCTTCCCCTCCAGAGCCAAGAAGCAATGCTTGATGTGAGGACCAGAGCTTCTCCAGGAGAACCTGACGGCTCAAACAATAACACGTAGGAGAACCCACAATGCCTCAATGCATTAACACCTAGCTTCTTCTCCACTTTTCTATTTATGCTGGCAACTTTCCTCAGGTGGAATATCTAGACTCAGCGCCCTGCTGATTTACTTCAGCTGGTGTTAAGTTGACCACCAGTTCTTAATCCATAACAATCCACCCCTGATCAATTTAATAATCACACACATTTCCTTAAACTAGTCTTTAGTGGAAGATTTGTGAAAATTAACACATCTTGTTCTATGTAGATTTACATTACTACAACAATTACATGTATTCGATTTTTTACACTTATTCCTGCACCAAAAGCAAATATTTCAAGAGTGACCAAGGTTCAACATTGAAACACAATACTTTGATTAATTAACCTGGTTACAAACATATAAAACAACATTAAAATCAAACTAAAAGAACAATTGCAATCACAGTCCCTGCTTTCCATTAACTTTTAACATGGCATGGCAAGACTAACACAGAAAGATCTGAAATTGAAATGTACTCTTGATTTTTCCACTGTCCTAATCTTCTAAACAACCATGTTCTCTGTTTCATCTTTGCAACCGACAGTTCCCATGAAGCCTTCTTCTTGGCCAAATGTTTTAAATTACTCTACTGGCTCTTTACTCTAAATTTCCAACATAGATCTGGTCAAAAGTAACTGTGCTACCATCCTAACAGTAGACTGCACTTAAATTTTTTTGCCACCCAGGTAATATCTTTAAATACAAGCAAAATGAAGACCAACCTTCAGCTAAAGCACAATATACTACCTGGACTCCAGCAGATATAACAGTCATTCTCAATAGAAACCTCCCAAGCTTCATCTTAACTTGCAGCATTTCCATCAGTACTCTGATTTTCCAAGTTCCGACCAGAGTCTCCAATATAGCTTACAACATACAGGGGCTGTGTTGTGGCCAGTCTCTCAAAAACTTTCCAAATTAATTACCAAGGCTCTTAAGTCACATGGCCAGGCAACATAACAACAATGATCCCACTCCTGGTACCAAAATCTGTATTAGTCAGTGTTTTACTAGAGAGAACAGATATAATAGGAGAAATACAGATGTAAAAGAAACAAGATTGGCTTACGATGGTCAGCCACAGAGTTGGATGAAGAAGCGTGCAGAGCGTGTCTACACACTGAAGGCCGAAGCATTCAATCCAAAGTCTGGAGTTTACCCTAGTGTCTTGTACAAGGCCACACCAGCAGGCTGATGGGTCTGCGACAGAAGGCTGAAGGCTCTACAATGGAAGGCTGAAGAGTCTACGCCGGAAAGCTGAAGAGTCTACACTGGAAGCCAGGAGACAAGTCCAAACCAAAGGTGAAGACTGGAGCTTCTCCAAAGAATGGAATGCATTCATCCTGCCTCCTTCCCTTTTACACTTCAGGTGAGGAGCCACCCTAGGGTGGGTCTTCTACACCCCTGGGTATAGAGTTGCTAAACCCATTTAGTTCAGCTTCTAAGTGTCTCAAGTTGACAGAATCAATCAACCACTATAGTAGGGAAATGTGTCATTTGTTTTCTGCCAGGCTCTGATAGATACAGATTTATTTTTGGAACCGGATAAAATGATTTTAATGTTTATAGAAAAATAATGTCTCACGAATAGCTAAAAGCTTTATGGGAAAGAACAGTGAAGGAATATTTGCTCAACTAAATATGAAAACTTACAGTAAAATTATAATACTAGAGTACTGACACAGAAATGACAAATAAATGACTAAGCCAAGATTAAAAGTTCACAACAAAAGGTTCAAGAATACATAGGAACTTAATTCAGTGAAAAAAGGTTGATTTATTTTTTAATGGTGCAGAAATAATTCTAATCAGGCAGAAAATTAATTTAGACTCATATGTTCCTCCGAATAAAAAATGAAATCCAGATGGATTAAGAATCTAAATATAAAAAGTAAAATAATAAAGATGAGCTAAAATTTGGAATAGTATTTGCATAAATCTGAATTGGAGGATACTTTTCTAAGCGAAGCAAAAACTTAGAAACAGTAAATTTAAAATTATATAGTTTGCAACATTAGAATGTGTTCAATGGAAACAAGTACATGACAAAGACCAATAACTGCAACTTATATTACAGATAAAATGTAATGATTACAATATAAACTTTTTTCTATGAATAAGTGGCCAATGAAAAACATCAGCAAAATATATGATAAGGATTAATAGGAAACAAGCAGTTAATTAATATTTGAAATGCTGATCAAATTTTATAATTAGCAAAATGCATGGTAAAATAACAATGATCATTTTTGGCCTATACCACTAGCTAAAATTATAGGAGAAGGATAACATCTAGGTCCTAGAGAGAATGCCAGAAAAATGACATTTTTAATTATTAATGGCAAGGCATGAAATATTACCAAAACTGTGAAATTACACAGAGATGCCTATAAAATATAAAAAACCCAGCAATCTCATGTGGAGAAATATATCTAAGAGAACGACCAGCATTAGCACATAAAGGTCTACAAATAAGAACGTTTATGACATTATTATTTATGATGACGAAAGCTGGAAACTGTTGATTTGATTCATCACTATTGAAACAGTAAATTCTGGTTTGGGACTATTATGGAATGCTGTAAAATTTATTTAAATAATTAACTGTACCTCTACTAACCTGGAGAAAGTTTTTCCACCTTTGCACTGCTGACATTTGGAGCAGGATAATTCTCTTGACCCCAGTGACGGCTCTCCTCGGCATTGTAGGATGTCCAAAGACATCCCTAGACTCTACTCACTAAATATCAGTAGCACAGCCCGTCCCCCATCTGGTAAGTGGCCAAAACTGTCTCCCAATACAGCCAAATGTGATGGTGGGCCGAGGAAAAATATTTCCCTGTTAAAGCCACTAACTTAAGGTGACGCTCTAAAATATTTCTGCATAAGACAAGCAAGTTGCAGAATAATGGATTTAGGATGAAAATATTTTGTAAAAAAATGATAATAAAAATTTTATATATATATATATATGTGTGTGTGTGTGTGTGTGTGTGTGTGTGTGTGTGTGTGTGTAGATTTGTATCTATTTGTGAGCTGAAGAAAAACACTTTAGTATGAGAATAAGCAAGGTTTGGTTATTCTGTCTTCTCGGTGGGATGGAAATAAAAGAAAAGAGAAGGATTAACAAAATATTTATATTTATTTTCCTTGTTCCACTAGTCACAATGAGCAAATATTAATCTTTTTAAAAACACAGTTAGGAAAGAAAGATAATTTTGTGATTTAACAACAAAAAATAACCCGGGGCAGTCAAGTGTTATGCTAACTGAAACTACTTAAAGTTTCAAAGCTTCAAATTACTACATCCATAAAAATGAGATAATAAAACCACTCTCAGTAAATGTTATTAGATTTTTATAAGAATCATGCCATTTAATTCTCATGAGAATGTTGATATTAAATCAAATTCACACATTTCTAATGAGGTTCCATTGTAAAAATGCAAAATAATTTTGGTAAAAATCAAAATGGATGCAAATGTTTTTACAATAAATCATGTGTTTAAGATTCTTAAAGCACACTAATTCCTAAAATGTCGGCTTCCTATTTAGAACATATTCACTCCATCATAATACGTGTAATCTGGATATTACTACTATTTCAGTCTTTACTATGAGGTTGTATTCTTAATAGGTTATGATTATTATGACCTTAGGACTATGTATGTGGCAGGCATTGCTCTAAGTTTTACATCTGCTTACTTACTCACCATAGTTTATAGGTGAGCAAACTCCAACCCTGAGTTACCAAATTTGTTAAGGTCACAAAGCCAGAAGGTGGCTACACTGGAATGGGATTCTAATCCAGGCTCTAATGGCTTGGATGAGGCCCACCTTCTTGACGAAGGACAATAATTCTTTATAATAACATGATGATAGATGTTAACCACATACCCAGGCTTGTGGTGGTAAATGTATCCACATCAAAAATACTAGTGTAAGGCCAGTGTAGTGGCACATGCCTGTAATAACAGTACTGGGAAGGCTGAAAAAGAACATTTGTCATGAGTTCCAGGCCAACCTGGGCTACAAAGTGAGTTCAAGGCCACCCTGTACCGCACAGCAAGATCCTGTTTCAGAGTAAAATAAATAACATAAATAACATAACATAGCATTACAGAGAGAAGAAGGCAAGACCTCATACTCAACCTACTAATTATGATAATGCAGCCTGTGGCTTGGTTTTAACATTGCAAGGGGTCCAGTTCACAAATGACATGATCATCATCACGGAAACGACTTAAACACGATTGGGGCAGGTAAAATAGTTCACTTAGCTATATAGGCAGACATAAAGTACACTGAAATTAACAGCTGTCTTATCACAGTAACATGAAGCTAGGGAATACAATGAAAAATATATTAATTCATAATCAAAGAATGTTTATAAAATATCTAGAAACCAAATCAACAATATTTTGAGGGTTGTGCAAAATAAGGTAAAAAATTTGCTCAACTCTTTTAAACTACCTTCTTTACTAACAACACCTTTCATACTAACAACACATTCTTTGATTCACTATTGCTTCACACTAGTTTTCACTGTAATTTACTGCCCATTTGTCTTTTCATCTTTTGTATTTGAAACATCATCATTGATTAAGATTTGCAAGTGAACTGTGGTATCGCTTTGGTATGTTTCTAGAGCCACGTAGACTGTTAATGTTGCCATAACAATGCAGGTGTATTTGAGAAACTGTGTCATCATTACATTACATCTTGATATTGAGGATCACAAGTATATCTTTTTAATATCTGGGTTATGGAACAGAAGGAATGTTCGGGAAGATTACTAGTTCCATTGACTTATATTTTCATGATGTCTCAAAGCTAGACTAAAAATCATTGTTATTAAGTCAGTTGAACCTCTCGATATTTTAAACAAGAACTTCAACAGTCTCCAGATCACTATTCTGTACAATGGAGAGTATAGAAGGAATTCTTAACATTAATAGCAATGTTGGTAATCAGTAACATTTTGTGCCCTTCCACCTACCATCCCTAAAACAAACACCTACGATCAGGGGCTTGTGAAGAGATGTTCATTTTGGCTCAGTTTTGGAGTTTCCAGTATATGATCAGCTGTCCCCACTACTTTTAAACCCATGGAGTGACAGAGCATCATGGCAGGAGTGTGTGGCAAGGCAAGGCAAGGCACTCACCTAACAGACAAGAAAAGAGACAGGGACAAACCACAGGCCCACAATTCCTTTTGAGGACACAATGCCAGTGACCTAAAGACCTCCCCCTAGGACCCACTCCTCTAGTTATTATAACCTCCCAATGGTTTACCTGTGCCTGTTTGTTTTACTTGATATAATGTCCTCCAGGTTCATGTCATCACAAACAATATTTCCTTTTTTTAAAAAAAGTTTTACAGTAACAATGAACATAAAATATATGCAAGTGTGGCATTCAAATATTAGATTCCATATCTAAACATTTATACATGTTTGTTTTTCCTGCACAGTGAATACTGTTACCTGCCATAATATATGAATTTCAGATAAATTTAATTTCTACTTGATTTTAAATTCTACTATTAAATGATTATTTTCAATGAAAAGGCCTATCATGAGTTTGGGCAGATTGTGGATAAGTGGTAGTGAATTCATTCCAAAAATTTACATAAGGGCATGAATCTGCCTCAGGGTGTGAAAATAACAGAAGGAGTAGATACATACATTTGTCCAAAAGCAAAGGTATTGTCTAGTTTTCTCTGTACAGCAACATGGAGCCTTGTATTAAGGCTTGTATAAAAGTAAAGAATTCCTTGTATTAAAAACCATGCAAATTGTTCTACATATGAAAACAAATGAGAACAAATCAATATATATGATCCTGGGATATCCAGTATTGTAAAGAAATTGTTTATACTAGGTACTCCAAAGCACTTTTTTAATGTTGTAAAAAAATGAAATTCAGTTCAATTTTAAAACGACAATTATAAAATCTTTAAAGAAAAATTCCCAAAAATTAGAAAAGAATACTGCCCTCAAACTTTATTTTACAGCTCAAATAATGGAAACACACATTGCATTAGTTTAAGACTCGTGAGAGACAACACTGAAACTGACTTAATAGCATAAATGCTTTTGGCAAATTTTAGAGTTGGTTATAAGAGAAAATATTAAAACCTCACTCACAGCATAAATGCAAATACTTTCCACACGTGCTGAAGAGTTGAATATTGTTTTACTTTTTATTTTCTCTCATGATTTCATTTCAGTTTCTTTTGTATTAGCATGTTTGCAATACACAATAATTACATTCATTTTAGGGAACTGGTGCATATATGTGCATCTTAATCATTGTTACTTACTCTTTTGTTATGGCTTGTTCTAGATGTCCCCTCCCCACAAGCTTCATGTGGTCATAGGACTTTTTCAGAAATGGTTGAATCTAGAGGGTACAATGCTAGGCTTCAGAGTGCTGGGATTAAGGATGGATGAGTATTGGATAAGTTCAATATTGGATTGGGACCATCCTAATTCCAGTAATCTGGATGAGATAAAAGGGACAGAAAGAGGTTTGTCTCCCCTTTTCCTTCTTGTTGCTTTTGCTGTCTTCTGCTGTCATGGACTGTTGCCTTTCTGCAAGTGCCAACCTGCCTTGGAGCCAGATGAAACCTCTACAAACTAGGAACTAACTAAACCTTTCTTCCTTTCAAAATCCTGGTGATTTTGTCTCAGCAATGAGAAAAGTAAGACACCTTCTCCTCCCAATCGCCCTGTGTCCGCCTTCGCCAAACAATATGAAGCATTACAAGAATTATCAATAAAGTGTAGCAATCTAAGAAGAGTATGATGAACAATATTATGGAGAATATATCAAATAAGATTATACATTTGTATTAGAATTCTTATTCTATATATATGGAAAGATATACAGGCTATTAATAGCAGTAATGGTAAGTCTGGTAGGCATAGGTGATGGCAGATAAGTGTGGTTTAGGGCTAAAGTCTGGGGGTAGCAAATGTGTAAATGACAGTCTTGATTGCATAGAAACTTCAAACTCAAGAAAATAAACTAAAACTCAGTGAGCAAAAGGAGGAATTTTAATTAGCTAGGCAGAGAAGAAATATTGTAAACTTAATAATTTCTTAGTATAACAATAAAAATTAGTTTGAACATAGCACAGGAAACACTAACTCATATTAAAAAGAAACAAGGTATCAGAAATATTAATCCTTATAAGATGAACCCAATTTTTCCCAAGAGATATCATGCGAGGCTTAACTATATGGATAAACTTACGATCCTGGATAAAAAATACTTCCTACTTAAAAGTTGGTACTTTTTCACTTACATTCTCAAGTTAATTAAATACCTATGATATTATAAATTTTTATTTGATTTATTTTTTAAGTGTTGGGGATTGAATCCAGGGTCTCATGCATGCAATGGGATGTTTTTTAGACCTTCAAAACAATCCGCTATCATGAAGGAAACTGGAAAATGAGCACCAAAATACTGCTAGATAGGACTGATTTTTACTATTTTTCACAATAACCTATTGCATATTTTATGAATAACCACAATAGAGGAAGTTGAAGGTTCTGAACATATAAATGATAAGATGGAAATGCTTACTGTCCAGTCTTGGTGAATACATGCTACATACATAAGTGAAATGTTACACTGCAATTCATAAACATGTGCGATTATGACATGCTATAAAAAATATATGACTGGGCATGATGGTACACACCTAAAGCCCAGCACTCTGGAAGCTGAAGTGGGAGAACTTCCATGAGTTTGAGGCCAGCCTGGGTGACATAGTGGGTTCAAAGCCAGCCTAAACTGCATAGTGAAAAAATAAATAATACATTAAGTTCACTTAGTATCATAAATGAACTTCATTATTTAATAAAACATTGCAATGAGAATAGCAATGAGTGATATTTATCATATTAATAAACACCATTGTATAGATATTCTAATAAAGCAATTTAATATTGATTCCAAATCCAGGCATGAATGGATAGCTCAAATGATATTGGGTATATCTGGTATTTATGATTTCTAAAAAGTGAAATTTCCATTTTACAACTACAGTCTACATTGTGCAAGTGCTGAGCTTTAGAATGGAAAAACGCAAAAGCACAGATTGACAGAGCTATTATATATAATTAGCTGAGGAAAGCATGTTGGGAGGAAATCCAGAGTATTATGACACTTTTCAAAAATCCAGCAATATACAAACACTCCCTGGTCTGATGTTCAGCAGGTTGATTATGCATTTGTTTGACCATGAGAATTTATGCTGCTGATACAGTGAACATTAAAGCAAGTGGGTGGCAGGCAGAAACTTTAAAGAGACAGATTTTTACTCTTTAATGAACAAATATTGCATTTATAATTAAACAATAAAAATGCTATGCTTTAAAACGCAAGAATTGGTTATTTGATTATTTTGATTTCAGCTCCATGTAAATTTTCTAAATCAATTGTATCCTGACCACCTAAAGTGCTTTTTAGAATGAGCAAGATTAATAAGAGAAACAATAATAATGCTTATTGTTTACTGAGAGCATGCAACCATGTGCTGAATGCTTAAACATGAATTAGTAGTTTTTAACCTTAAGAATAAGCCCAAGGTATGCATTATAAATTCTGCCTTCTGCAGAACAAAGGAGACAATGTGAGTGAAAACATTTGCAGGAAAGAAAACTCTGCAGAGAAAAATGATACATGCTATCACAAAACACAACTTTGTTTGCCGTGAATTTGAAGGTCATACAACATGACACATTTTTTGGGAACATATCTGCAAATTTGACAGGCTTTAGGCACTCTGAGTAGCTTTTAATTGTGGAGACTAACATCTTCTGTTAAGTTGCAGTTTCCTGCAGTGAAACTAGTCAGCATGGCTTTCAGAAAGTTGGAGAGAATAATACATTGTCTTTATCCACCCCTTTCATTGCTTAGTATGAATATTCTTTTATGGTTAAAATATTGAAGGCTTTTTATTTAAAACAAATATACAACAATTGTTTTCTAACTTTTCCTCATCAGTTAAGTAATGATAATACTCTCAAAAGTATTTTTTTGTGAAAATAGTGGAAAATTTCTCCTAGTACTAGTAATAATAAAAGTTAAAAAAAGTCATTTTCACATTGCATTTATTTACATGCACATAAGTTTTCTGACTGTTTCTATGTGCTGAATCCCATTTAACACTGACAAAATGCTCATGGAACAGAGTATTTCTACACCATAGATTTGGCCATAGAGTTAAATAAATTGACAAATGAAATGATTTGATGAACTGAAAGTGATCAAAAACAGAAGCCATTCTATTATCATACATTTTGCTTCCACGTATAGAAAATCTAAGTTCCTTAAATCAAGTACATTGAATTCCCATTCAACACCTCCTTACGTACCTAAGCAGGGTCTGACATGCTCCTACCTGCTTGGACCACCAGTGCTACATGCATGACTGTCCCATCAGGCAGTTTGCACTACTGCGAGATACACATGGGACTAATCCCTTTTATCAGTTTTTTACTAATAAAGTTAAAGCAGAGCTACCAGGCAGAGAGACATATGAATTATGGACCCATCACGCATGAGTTAAATGCAGCGGGTAATGTTTGTTTATCACGGGCAATGGTTAATTTCATATTACATTTTCTCCAGGCTACAGTGCCTACTTTGATCAAACATTAGTCTAGATGCTACTGTAAACGTAGTTTTTAGATGTAATTAACATTGAAACCAGAAGCTTTGAGTAATGTGAATTATGCTTCACAATGAGGGTGGGTCTCATCTCCTCAGTTGAAAGCCTTAGGAGAAAAGATGAAAATCTTAAAACTGCAACACAGAGACTCTGGCCGGGTTTTCAGTATCTCTAGTCTGCTGCACAAAATTTGAACTCAACATTGAGATAAACTTTCTCTGGGTCACTATAAGCCTGACAGCTTGCTTTACATGTTTTAAAATTGAACTTCTTAACCACCACAATT
>PVJX010031073.1:0-21504 GCA_004027295.1 Dolichotis patagonum
AACACCAAAATTTCTGGGCTCTAAAACCATCAAGCAGGAGATCCTTGCTAGGAAATACACGCAGCAACTAAGAAAAGCACTAGGAGTTTTTCTAAAATTATTTCAGTCTCCAGATAGAGATTAAACAGAATTCACTCCCCCTCCTCATTCTAAAACAGAATTTTGAACTTCCTCCCTGTAGAAGATGATTCAAAGAATGCTTTAAACTATGTTAACTTATTGGCCGATTTTTCTCAGCACCACTTTCAATTCACTTTACTTTTCTCCTCCTTTCCAGGAACACATAAGACACAAGTATTTCTCTATTTCTTCTCCTTTTCAATCTGTCACCTCGCCCTAGTTCCCAGGAAAATTCTTTTAAGTCTGTTCAATTTCTAGAGTTGTCTCTGAATGCAAATAATGGATTTCCTTCTCTCTGTGCTGACTACAGTCAGTAAAAATCTGCCTAAACCAGAAGGCCCGCAGCATATCTCAAATCTGGCCACCACACGTCCTCCCTGACAGTCACCAGTTAACCTGAACACATCAGTTCTCTCTGCAGCCCTAGTTGTGCCTCTGGGGCTCCTTCTTGTCCCAGCCCCCACAAGCTACACCACTATCTACGCTCCCCAAGGCAGAACAGCCTATGGCTAGGGCCAACCTCTAAATCCCATTCTAAATATCATTCATGATCTGAGAGACCTTGGCCAGTCTCTGCCTCAGTTTCCCTACTGGTACCATTGAGATAATAACATACAGTTCATCTCATTGCTTCAGTATTAAATGAGAGCATGAGTAAAGGACACCACATACTGTTTACTTTCTGGAACTGTTCTACTTTCTGATTTATCTCCCACATCCTCTGTATTTTTTTGTTTCTGTTTTTGTTTGCAGAGCTAGGGATCAAATCCAGAGCTTCTTAAAGGCAAGTGCTTACCACCGACCTACACCCCCAGCTCTTCTTCAACATTCTGAAGCACGTATTTTAAGTTCTTTAGCTACCTACCCCTCTTGGTTTATAGATTTTATTACATAAACTATTATCTTTACCTAAAACAGTGCATTTTACACCTTTCTGCTATTGGCTCTGTTCTATGCTAATTATAGTAGTTGCTTCTTCTATGTGATTTAACTTTTTGAGGTTACAATTACCCAAGGTCAATAGTGGTCTAAAAATAATAAATGAAAAATCACAGAAATAAACTTTTTTTTTTTTTTTGGAGATGAGATCTCACAATATAGTTAGTTTAGGCTGGCCTGGACTATGTAACCCAGGCTGGCCTCAAACTCATGATCACCTTCCTGCCTCAGCCTCCCAAGTGCTGGGCTTATAGGTGTGCATCATCATGCCCAGACTAAATAGTTAATAAGTTTTAAAGAACTTTTCTTACAGGGGCTGGGGATTTAGCTCAGCGGCATAAGCGCCTGCCTTGCAAGCGCATGGTTGTGAGTTCGATCCCTGGTACTGATTTTTTTTTAAAAAAAAAACTTTTCTTACAGTATATTGTTATAACTATCTTATTTATTAGTTATTTGACAATTTCATACTACATATAAATTATACATTTAAACTTACAGGGATGCATGTATAGGAAAAAATAGAATACATATGAGGTTTAGTACTATCCAAGGTTTCAGCACCCACACGGAGTCTTGGGATGTGTCCCCGATGGAGAAGGGGGACACCACTCTATACCCAATCTGGGCCTCAGCTCCACACAGGCCTCCTATACTGCAGGCTGTCACAGCAGAGGGGCAAAGGGTTCCTCCATGGGCACCTGAACCCAATCTAAACACACCACACTGAGCCCCTCCAGTTCTATTCTTCCCATGTCTTCTGCCCCTGACTCTGCCATCTCAAAGACAAAAGCGTCAGTGGCCAAGCAAGCTTAGATGGCACCTCTAGAGTGCCCTCCACTGCTTCCTCCCCATCACTCCCCACATCGTCAGGGTCCCTACACAGCTATTCCCCACCACTCCATCCCCATAAGCAACACCTTAGAGCCACAGCCCTGGCAGGTGCCCCCTGGACTGCGGCAGGGGTTCCCTCAAGCAACCTCCTGGCCTCTGGCTTCACAGCTTCCACTCCATCCTTCAGGATGCTGCCAGAGGACCTTGGTGAGGAAGGGTGAGGAAGGGTGGCTACACAAGGAAGTGCACACTGAAAGGGATCCTACAGAAAGACCTGCAGCACAAGGTCCTTGCCTGCCTCTTATCTGCATCAACAAGCCCTCCCCCCCTGCTCCTCCATCCACCCAACACACACCAAGCTCTCTCAGCCTCCCCATGGCTGCCACACTCTCACTGGTATTTCCTGGCTCGGCTAGGAAGCCACCTCCCTGCACTGGCATCAGGTGACCATTCACATTCCTATCGTAGTTTCTGTAGGCCACTTCCCACTGAATTGTTCTCTCTGGTTTCTTCTTGCCTCTGGATTCCCAGGCCCCAGCACAATGCCTGGTCATCAGGAAACAGTATCTGTTAATGGCTTTAGGATCCCAAATCAACGTCATTTGCCACTTCTGGAGCTCTATACCACCATTACTTCTACTTATTCTTCTAGACCTTAAAAGCTATTTTACCTGTTAAAAAAAAAAAAAAGAATCTGTTTCTAAATCTCCCATCTTCATTGCTTTGGGAGTGCTTAAATATTTTCACTTCCTTACAAGGAATCAAAGCTGAATAATGTTTGAAAGGCTGAAGCAAAAAGATAGCAAAATCAAGGCCAGTCTGGGATAACCAGTGAGTTCAAGGTTGGCCTGGACTACAATGCCTGGTCTCAAAAAAAGAAAACAACAAACAAACAAAAAAAGCTGAATAAGCCGGGTGTGGTGGTACACACTTGTAATCCCAGCGCTCGAGAAGTGAGGCAGGAGGATCACTGCAAATTCGAGACCAGCCTGAACTACAAAGTGAGCTCAAGGCCAGCCTGAACTTCATAGTGAGACCCTGTCTCAAAAAGACAAAAAAAAAAAAAAAAAGCTGAATAATATTTAATAATGACTTCAAATACTGGAGTGCCACTAATATTTTAGCAGTTGACCAATCAATTACAATTATTTACATACAACTGAAATTTCAACAAAGATCCTCAGTAGTACTTTGCTAAATTTGAATTCTATTACTGTGTGGTGTTTTAATGAACCGGAAGAGAAATGTAAAAATTAAACTCCCAAATTTTTCTGGAGAGATAAAAAGTAACTATTGTGAGAAAACTGGGTATTTTACCACTTGCAGCTTTTTGTTTCCATTTTTGCTAATTCCAATTAGTTCAGGGTTATAAAGCATGTCATCCTATTAGACACTATTCTATTATCATGATCATCTCTCAAACCTCTTCAGCATTCACTATCTCTTTCCTGGGAAGTCTTTACTACAGCTGTCAAGGCCAGATCTTTTCTGTGAGTTTAAGACGAGCTGAATTTAGTTTCAAACACACTTTTAATTATTATAAATACACCACAAGACCCAGGCAGACAATGCTAAGTATTTATTAAGAGAAATGAAAACTTACACTTGGAAGGCTGAAGCAGGAGGATCACTTGAACACAGAGGCTGAAGATCAGTCTGAGCAATAGAGCAAAACTAGACTCAAAAAACAAAAACAAAAACCTCATATTCCCAGAAAAACCTAAAAACAGCTCTAATGTCCTCAAGCGGTGAATAAATTGTAGTATATCAACACAATGGAATACAGAATACTAACCAGCAATAAAAATGTATTGACACGCAAAATACAGATAGATGAAACACAAATGCTTTTTTTTTTTTTTCCTTTTTGAGTTAGGATCTTGCTTTGTTTTCTAGGCTGGCCTCAAACTCTCAGCAATCCACCTCCCTCAGCCCCAAGTGCTGGGATTACAGGCTTGCATCACCACGCCCAGCAAACCACAAATGCCATTTTGCTAAGAAGCCATTTTTATGACATCCTGGAAAAGTCAAAACAACAGAGACAAAGAATAATGTCCCAATAGTAGGACACTGACTGCTGTGGAGAGAAAAGCCCAAATACAAAGAGGAGGTGGGTGTGGTGTGCACATCTTAGCCCCAGAACTCTGGGAAGCTGAGACAGAAGGATTGCAAGAGTGAGTCCTGGGTGGGCAACTTTAGCAAGACTCTTTGTCTCAAAATAAAAATTAAAATGGGTTGGGAGCTGGGGATTTAGCTCAGCCACACAAGCTCCTGCCTGGCAGGCACAAGGTCCTAAGTTTGATCCCAGGTTCAAAGGAAAAAAAGAGTTCTCCAGTACCAAGAACAAAAAAAAGAAGGTTGGGGATGTAGCTCAGTATGAAGCTTAAATTGGCTCAGGGAAAGGTGGCATGCATCACAAACTGGCAGCGGAGGAAATGTTGGCAGGATGGCATTATTATGAGGTGATTATAGTGGTAAATACGTGACTATACATATGTCAAAAGAACTGAATACCACAAAGTAAATTTCACTGCATGTAAATAAAAATTTTAAAAGGCCATTCTTGACTGACATAGTGGTACATGCCTGTAATCCCAGCTATTCAGAAGGTAAGAGGACTGATAAAATCGAGGTCTGCCCTTGAGCAATTTAGAGAAACCCAGGCTCCAACTAAAACGTTTAAAAGGACGGAGATGTAGCTCAGAGGTAGTGCACTTGCCTGGCGTGTACACAAGGGCCTGGGTTCAATCTTCTGAACTGCAAGTTAGCTGGGCGTGGTGCCACATGCCTGTGAGCACAGCACTCTGGGAGGCTGAAGTGAAAGGATCAAAAGTTGAAGCCCACTGTGGGCAACTTAGCAACAACAGCTTCAAACTAAAAAAGACCACAGATGAACCTTAGTGCAAAGGGGTTCAATCCCCAGTACCACCAAAAGGAGAGTTAATTTTTGATGGGGACAGCGGTACATGCATATAACCCAGCTGAGACAACAGTGTCAGAAAATCCTGGGCATTCAGTGACACCATGTCTCAAAGTAAAAAGGGGTAGAGGTACAGCTCAATGGCAGAGCAATTACTTAGCATGCACAAGACCCTGGGTTCAATCCTCACTGCCACACACACACACACATTTAAATAGTCAATTCTCTAACCATGACGTGTTTGGTTAAAAATTATCCCTAAAATATAACTACCACGAAGGTATGGATTTCTGTAGTGTTCACCATGGCTGCTGTTCTTGTTTTGCTGGTACGTATTAGAATTAAGACGAGCTCTTTGGAATAGAGAAGGAGCAACTCCAAATGTCTTTTAGATCCCTTCAGCTTCTCTTGTACTGGTATCTTTTTAAGGTTCCACAGGAAGGCAACCTGGGCACCAGCTGCACACAGCAGAGTGGAGTTCTACCAGGGATAGGAGAAGATTACTCAAAAGCCACCGAGGACAGACTATTCCATAGCAAAGCCCAAGAAAGCATCTCAGAGGAAGAAACTCATCCAAGTCAAAGGTATAAGCAAAATATTCCACTTACGTGTTGGCTATTCCTTCCTAAAAAATGAGTCAAGGGGGGGCGGGTCTCTGAGGAGAAAAGAGAACAGAGAGGGTTCCCAAACAGCCTAGGCTGAGACTTCTCAAAACCCTGTATCCACCATTCTTTAACACGGAAAATATGACTCAATTTCAGGCAAAAGATAAAACACTTTCTTTCCAGTCTATTCGGAGCCAAACCCACACATTCCTGCAGCAGAAGGAATGGCCCACAGGTCTTCTTCAGAGATTGCCCCAGGCACTCCCAGCCAGGCGCCAGGCTCAGGCTCCAGCACAGCCCCCCTCTGCCCCCACCCCACCCCCACCCCCACCCTCCCCTACCCGCCCCAAGTGTGGGGTTGCCTCCGTGTTCCCTCCTGGTTCTCTCAGGGAGGAGCTTGCCTTTGCTAATTCCCCAGAACACACTGGGTTCCTCTCCTGGGAGACCTGGGCCTGCTACATTGTTATACCCCAGCGTGAGATCAACACCTGGGGCAAGCCCCAGTCCAGGATGAGCTCATGGCCGCTGCCTGGAGAACCAGCTCCCTAACCTTCAAGCAGTATTTGCAACTGGAAAGACTGGCTTAAATGCAAAGCAAATGCTATTTTCAGGAAGACTTCTAGGGGGAGGGTGAAGAACAAACCTGAAAACCTTCAAGAGAGTAAACCAGAACATTCCACGCATGCTGTGCCTAAAAAGGTTTTTTAAACATTTTTCTTAAGAAACAATCATTGCAAGGACTGAACTGTCAAAGTTAAATAAAAATCACTGACTCTAGAAAGACAAGAATGAAGGGCTAAATGATAAAACAGCTTATTGTATTAAGCTAATTAAGGTTTATCATATTAGCCATCTGAGTTTTAGTTGGCACCAGAAATGCAGGAGCAGCGTATCATGCAACAAGGATTCGGATCTGCTATGCAAGCATATTTCTGCCACTGTCATCTGCAGAACCTCTGGCAACTGAAAATGAGGTAGGATTGAAAACCAATTTTAGCACTGTGATTTGCAAAGAATTTTGTTCCATCATGTAAGCTATTTACTGATATATCCATCTGACATTACATTTATTTCTATTAAATACTATATAAAGTATTCCAAGCTAACCATGCACTCTTGTTTCCCTTTTTGCCAGTTTTATCACACAGGCAATGTCCTGCAGCCAAATGAAAGCATTTCAACAATAAAAACCTTTGCATACTTAACACCCTTCACTGCAGATATGCCCACCAAATGCCAGCATAAAACTTAACCAATTCCCAAGATCCTGGGCATTTCTCACAAGACTATTCTGTTGAACACAAGAGAGGAACAAAATACCCACTTCAAAGTGAGGGAGAAATTTATGTGCAATCATGTCTCCTACAAGCTCCTCCTGACTGTACCTCTACCAAACCAGCAGAAAGGCAGAACCAGTTCTGTTGCTGAGATCATGTTGGATCCGACTCTGGAGTGACTGGTTTCCTGTTTGGGGAAGTTGCAGTTCTTTTCACAAGGAACCCCAAGGCAAAATGTTTAGTGTTCCCCTGGAAGCTCCCACAGCCTTTGTTCTTCACTTTGCTACACTCCTTAGGATTTCTCCTCCTTTCCTCTATTACCCAACCTCTGGTTTGGGAGGGTGCATGAAAATGCCAGCTCAAATCCAACTGCAATCATCTGAGGCACAGACATTTCTACCACCCATTACAGCAGAGCTGTGAGTTAACAGGCACCTTTGCACAGAATAAGCTAGACTATCCGGCTTCCTCCTGGTCCTGCATTAGTATTCCACATTAAAATGTATGCCACAAATAATCCAATGGAGAACTCACCGTCAACAGCCCCCAAAATCAATAAAAGACATTCCACCACTTGCCTCAAAGTGAAAAGCCTTTCTAAGGTTAACACAGAGCATGGTAATACAAAGGTGATGAATGAACAAAAGGCAAATCTACCTCCAGACTCCTCAAATCCTAAAAAAGTGGCTTGGTTTCCTCGATTTGGTGAAGCCCTTCCTTTTCTTACAATGATCAGGAAAACGCCACATGTGTACTGCTTCAGCCTTATGCAAAACAGCCTATTCTCCACAAGGCCCTGCCACCTACTCTTCTCTAAACTTGCCTCTTTCCAGGCAGGACAGCTCCAAATGCCCAGGCACATGCGATTTTAATGAAGGCATTCAGATTTCACCTTGATAGCAATACCTTCAAAAAGTCACTCGAAATCCCATTAAACGTGGATAACATTAAGAGTATTTCTTCTCCACTCGGAACCCTGTTTTATCACCAGGGTACCAATCCACTGTCAACTTTGTGTATGAATGGCTCTGCAAATAAAACACTTAAATTCATGCTCAAAATAGCATATCTCACCTTGTGAACCTTGACCTTTTGGAAAGACTTTGGATCAGTGTTCAGTTACTGTCACACGGTTGCATTCTCTGCAAATATGAAAGGGTTAAAAGCAGCCCCAGTCAACAGGCCTACAAGGAAAAAAAAGACAGCATGTATGGCTAACAGCATCATTGGAAGGCATTTATGCTCATTTCCTAGAACAATACTGTTACCTTTTGGCCTTCATAATAGTCAGAAGTATCCCAAACACCCTTTAGTAGCTTCTAAAAGGAAAAGCACAAAACAGAACATACCCTGCAAGAGAAAAAAGGCATGCAAAGTAGCATTCTTCAGCAACAAACAACTACCATTATAAATCCATCAGTTCATTCTGGTTTTGTTTGTTAAAAACACAGAGAAAGAGAGAGAGACTGCAAAAACCAAGTGTCCCCACCCTAGCAAGGCACATTTTTTTTCTTTAATAAGGGTCATAAATCTCAGCTCCTTGTCCATCCCTTAAGCAAAAGAAAAAGGCAGCAAAAGCCCAAGTAATCTCAGACCCTGCAAACCTGCACCTTTTTCCCCATCGTCTCTACACAGGATCTTTTAGGGCTCCATTAGTCACGTACCAGTGCTGTGTGGTGTCTAAGTGTGCATTCACATACTGTGTTGGGATGGCACCTTCCTGCAAGCTCCTCTGCTTTTGGCTGCCATGAAGGGAGGAAGCTGCTATCCCACTGTAGTAGCTCAGTGACTGCATTGTGTTCAGGAGCTGATCTGCCTCAAACCAGTTTCAGCCGGTTCTGGTCACCCTACATAAAAAAGCTATGGCAACCCTCGCTGAGTTGCCAACAAGTCCCTGAAAATCATCAGCACCGGAGGGATCTCACTGGGGGTTGCCTCTCCCTTTTAGGTCTTTCTTAAGAAGGGAAGGTCATCGTGTGTCCCCCCACCACCACACAAGCACACAGCCTTGGAAATGCTCACCTCAGCAGCCCCCCAGAGCCCCTTAGGGCGCATTCCCCCTCCCTCCACCCCGAAGCCCACCAGACACTATTTCCCCCTCCTTCTCCTTCCCCCACTTACCTCCCACAACCTGGCTCAGATCTTTGTGTACGTGTGTGTCAGTGTGTGTTCCCTGTGTTGGTGGCTGACAAAGAGCCCCCAAGAAAGCAATCTATGTGTGTCTCCTCACACAGGATGCGTCGGCTGTGAGCCGGCCTGGCCTCCTAGCAGAGTGGTGCTGGCTTGTTGACCAGGCTCCTCTCTGCCTGTCACCCCCACCCCACCCAGCCCCCTCCTCCCTTCCGTCCCTCTCCTTTCTCTCCCAGCCCTGTCACCACCACCAGCAGCCCCCCCAATCTCTTCCTCCTCCTCCAACCTTCTCTTCTTTCAAGCACCTGGGGGGGTGGTGAGTCCAAATCCCTTCACCTCGGGGTACAACACTGGGGATGTATGGGGCGGTGGGGGACAAGTGAAGCAGGGCAGTGGGGGAGAAGGGGCACACCGAGGCCTTGCAAAAATCAAATGCAGCCAGTGCTGGAGGGGGAGGCAGCAGGCCGGCGCTCACGTGGCCCCCTCTCGAGCCGGTGGGGCCTAGCCAAACCGGCCCTTGCTCGGGGCCCCCCACAGAAACCGGTGGGGCGCGAAGGCCAGTTGTCCCCTGGGCGAGGGTGGGACAGGCTACTGCAGCAGGCCGTGGGGCCTACGCCTCGCGCGCTCAGCCCGACCCGCAGGGGTGGCACGAGGGGCCAGCGCCCTGCCTCGCTGTCCCCGGCGCCCACCCGCGCCCCTCGCTGCCCGGCCACCCCGGGTCGCCCCACGCGGAGGCGCACACACCCACCCCCTGCCCGGGGTTGGCCTCTTCGCAGCGGTCAAGCCCGGGCGTCCGGGCCGCAGCTCGGATGACCTTTGTTCCGCGCGGCGCCGCCGGCGGCTGCTGCTGCAGGGGCCGTTGCTGCTGTCGTCGGAGCGGCGGCGGCGGCGGCGGCTTCCATGTTACGGGCGTGTCGGCTGCATTCGCGCCGCCGGGGTCTGTGTGTGCGTGTGCAGTGCAGCGGCCTCGCCCGCCGCCGCCGCCCGCAGCCCGCAGCCGCCCGCCGCCGCCGCCGCCGCCGCCGCCGCGCGGCCTCGCCGAGCGCCTGGCCGCCCTGCGCCTCCCCGGGCCCGCGCTCTAGGCCGCGCGGCGGCGACAGCGGCCGGCCCGCCGGGCCGGGGCCTAGGCTGGGGTGCGGGCCCGGGCGGCGGCGGCGGCGGAGGGCGAACAAAAGGGAGCGCGGCGAGGGGGAGGGGGCGGCGCGGGGGAAGGGAGACCCGGGGGACGCGGCGGCGGCGGCGGAGCGCGAAGCCCTGCGGCCGCTGCCGCCCCGAGTCCCGCGGCGGCGGAGAGGCGCCCCGCAGACCTGCCAAGTCTCGCCCTTACGGGCCGCCGGCTGCAGCTTCGCCCGGAATCGCGGAGCCGGGGGTGGTGGTGGTGGTGAGGGGACGAAGGGAGGGCTGCTTTTTTTTTAAACGACATTTCAGACTCTCACCCAGTCCTTTACCATGGCCCCAAGCCGCAACTTACTCGAGTGGAAGGAAGCAAGGCCTCGCCAAAGATGGTTGAGAAAGACCGTGAGCCTCTACCCAGGCAGGATCTTGAAGCCAAGGTGGTGTTCTGTTCTCCTCGTAATGGTGGCAAATAAGTAAGAAGAGAGCACGCTATCTTCAGAGGAATTAAACCTGAAATTCTCCCTGGAGGTGGAAGAAGGGGCTCTCCTCTGGTTAGTTAGTGGTTTGGAGCCCTTTTCGCCTTAAAATGAGCCACAAAAGAATGGAAGACACCCCCTGGGGTGGGGAGAAAGCCCTGGTGTAAAAGACACACGTTTTGCGTTCAGAGAAAAAGCCAGTGGGGCCAGATTGAAACATGGCATGTTCTGTTCATGTAGGGTTTTTTCTTTAGCTGGAATGATATTGAGTAAACAAGATGTAATAGCTGGGTCTTTAAATTCTAGAAAGGAGATGGTGTGTAAATGTAACAAGCACATATTGTACATACAGCAGGTGGTCATAGCTTACAGAACACAAAAAGATACATATATAAACCCGCCAAAGGCCACGAAGGGGGGTAATCGTAACCCATCCCAGAGTGAGCATGTATTTCCATTCCAGATGAAGTAGGCTGTTTTTCAGCCCCATGTCTGTCTTCTTATATTCCCAGGCATGCACGCCATTGGAAGGTTTTTAAAACGACAGAGGAGCCTCCATGTTAAGCTAATTGTGCTGACACTGGAAATAGGACAAAATGGAAAGATCCGAAAAAATGTCACCATTACGTCTAAAGGCACACTCTTGTTTAATCCGACTCTGAAGGCACTAATACCAGGGGAGTAGCACTGAAGACCCAGCAGAGGAAGCATTCCTATGTGTTTATTTTAAATTAGATTGATTAGTTAATGTCTGAAAAGTGTGCAGAAAAGTTTAAAAAAATCTCAGTAGTCCTGTCTCTTGCATTAGCTTCCATTGAGGAGGCCATTGTTTTCTGTTATAGGTGCAACATATGATGCAGATATCAAGTAGGTTTTTTTGGAGGGGACTCAACGTTTTTCATATGAATGGAATTATTATCACATGGAAGAGTCTTTAATTTCAAACAGTAAATCGAAGCTGCACATAAATCGGAGTGCCCATCTGCATATTTACACACGTTTAGAAAGATCTATGTAATCTGCAAATTTTGCTGGCCACAGCAGCACACTTATCAGTGTTACAAGATGATGAAATTGAAACTCTCATCTTCTTTTAGCCTGAAAACAATGCCAGTACTCTGTGTGTTGAGTTTCAGCTTTACCTGGGCTTGGTTTCATTTGAAAGGAAGCTTTTTTTATTCCCCCAAAGGTGGGCCTTTATTATGCATGTTTAAAAAATGCGTGCATTGAACAGTGTACAAGGCCCTGATAATTTGAGATCTTGATACACTATGAATATAATAATTTATGGCATTTCATAGTATACCATAGCATACATACCATAGCAAATCCTAGGTTTCATAGATTTGCAGTCTTTGTTTACTTAACATGCTCTCTTGCCCCTCCCCCATCACCTTCTCTTAGAGCTGAAGTCACACAGCAGTATTTGAATGGTTCCAAGAGTTGTACTCCCAAAATCAAAATCTGAATTGTTTATCATAGGAGTCTTCAGCTGCACAACTGCCTCATGTGGTTTCATAATGCTTTTTGAGCCGGTTTCTACACAAGCTCAATGCTTTGGTCAACCCTTGGCTAAATTTGATTTAAAAGCACAATTCATCCTTTGCACAAATGGCCACAGATAATATTGCATCTGCCTTCAAATACTTTAACTACCAAAAAGTAAAATATAATAAGTTCTAGCAAATTATCTCAGTTCTATTTTTACAAGGAGGTGTTCAGAGAAATTCCTTTGCCGATAGTTAAAAGTAAAGCACCTACTCTTAGTCCATTTTGCAAAATCATTGAATTTCACAGCTGAAAAAGCTTTTATTTCTAAGTTTTTTAAAAAGGATACTACCCCCTTCCAAAAAATGGATACCAAAAGGTTCATTCTATTACTCTACATATGTAAGAGCTACCTTTTGCACTGTTCTGCTTTGAGCATAATAAAATAGTAATTTGACTATAAGACTGAAATAAAACTATTATCTGAGTACAGTAGATAAGGAAGGGCAGAACAAAGAAATCATAGGATTCTCAAGCCAAAAAGAAACTAAAGGAATTCCAAATCCTTGGGGATATTGTTACTGCTATTTTTATTGCTCTCAGTGTCTTGCTTCTTCCTCCAATCAGTGTACTGCAAAACCCTAGCTTTTTTGTTTTGTTTTGTTTTGTTTTTTAATCTTTTGTGGTTGGAAGCAGGCTTTGCAGAAGCGTGTAGCTATCATGCTTTCCCTCCAAATTCCACTATGAAGTTGGGAGATTCTTTTGTTAGGCAGAGCACACAAAAGGTGTGTTCCAGAAAAGAAAGAAAGAAAAGCCTTTTCTTTATCTCATCATCAAAGGCCTTGCAAACTGCTTCTAAACCAGACTTCAGCAGCACATTTTTGAGCTCAAAACCATGATAGGCCTAGGTGTTTACAAAGAATTTATGGTGTTAAATTTGTTAGCTTGTCTTTAAATAAATTGTTACGATGTTTGACCCTAGAGTAATAATTTAAAGATTTGCAGCAGAGTGGCCACGGAAGGAAAAGGAAAAGAGAATTCTATCATTTCTTTTTAGGAACATCTAGCTATTGATTTTTTTTGCCCCAAAAACATATCCTTAGAATAAATCACAACCAGGTTTAAATTATTATCATGCCAGAAATAGACTGAAGAAAGGATTTGCCTTATCCTTTGTTAGCCATTTCATAAATAGACTTTCTATAACAAAACCACCTCCCCTTTACTGAACCTCAATTTGGAAACCCCTGCAAGAGCCTTTCACTGGGAGACCTGAAGAAGTGGGGGTTGGACTCAGAGTCAGGCATTATTTAGGAGGCCCCTAGATAGCTGAACGACTTCCTAGGTCCTGGCTACTAACTAGATCCATTAACTCTTACCTCCTGCTGTCTCTTTAGGCCTGAGTGCTAAAGCTTGGAAAACTGGCCTTGTCCAAAGAAAGAGAAGGGTGGGGACACAAGAAAATGGCTAGTTTTACAGCAGCACCTTCAGGAATGGAAGGAGAGCCCCAAGTACAGGGTTTGAGATAGGGGCAAAGAGTCCTCTTCTAAAACTGGCCCAAAAGAGTCTGTTAAGAACTGTCTAAGATTTCCTAGCCCTTGTTAACTTTCACAAGGCACTTGGGCTTCTTTTCAAAAGTATTCTTGTTTGGGTTTGTTTCCTTACTCTCTATAGCCAAGGGGGAAGGAAAAAAGAACAGAAATCCAGGAGGCATTTGAGAAAAGGAAAAGCCAGTCGGCTTAATCAAGGGCTTTCCAGAAAGAAAAGGGAGCACACAGGCCTTGGGAACTCAGATCCTCCCAAGAAGAGATCGCTGGTCTCCTGCAGTGCAGACTCTGCCTGGGCACATGGTCTTCATCTTAACCCTCTTTGTCCTCACCAGTCAGTGCAGTGCTGGCACATCACCACAGCTGACATGAGCCACTGAAACACACAGGCACCAGGGAGTAAATAATCCCCAAATTAAATACACAATCTTTTGCCACTCCAGTGGATAATGTAGATAACAGTGCTTTGCCTCGGTTCTCTCTTGAGGGTGTTCACTTCTATTCCTAGCTGCTGAGAATATTAGCTGCTGGCCATTCACATCTGAGTCCCCTGCTGCATACTTCCCAGGGCCGCTGTCTCTGACAGCTCTCGGGAACTTTCTCAAAGATTCGCCTCTTCCCATGGGGCAGCCAACATCTGTCTGGTCCTCCCACTCAGTCAAGGACAACTCTGAAGGCCCAGCCCCGCTCCAGAGTTCCTGTCTCACTTAGTGCAGGCCCCAGTTACCGGAGCAGCGTGGGTCAGCTTCTTTCCAACCTCACCCCCTCACAGACCTGACCTAGTCCATTCTAGGTAACTCAGACCAAGGCACTCAAACAGCAGGATCCATTTCCTTAGTGACTACTCTCTCCAAAAATGGCACTTACTAGCCAGATGTGGTACTGCACAAATCCAGTGTTCAAAGAGGCTGACGCAGAAAGACTGCAAATTCAAGCCCAGCCTGGGAGATGCATCTACTCAGTTTAGGGAGAGCCTGTCTCAAAAATAAATGAATGAATGAATGAATAAATAAATAAATAAATAGGGCAAGGCAAAGGCACACTCCTGTAGTCCCAGAACCCAAGAGGCTTAGGCAGGGATTCCAGGCAAACCTGGGCTATATAGCGTCTTTTTTTGTTTTTTGGGTTTTTTTTTGTACTGGGGATCGAACTCATGAACTCATGCTTGCCAGGTAGGCGCTTAAGCCACTGAGCTAAATCCCCAGCCCCATATATAGCAGCGTGTTTAAGACCAGCCTGAACTATATAGTAAGACCCTGTCTCAAAAGAGGGATGAGGTCAGTCTGAATGTAGGTCAGTTTGAAGGTCCTTGAGTTCAATCCCCAGTACATGAGGGAAGGAGGAAGGAAGGGAAGAAGGGAGGGAAGAAGGAAAGGCAAGGAAGAGAAAAGCAAAGGACACTTATTCCTTTTCTTTGAATCCACAGTTGAAGTCGTTGATCCCAAGCCCTCTTCTCCATGTTCTTCACCAGATTTAACCTCAGATCATCAACTCAGTTTGCAATGGGTCACTACCTGGTCTCCTCACCTCTAATCTAGCCAGCTTCAGTGCATCTTCTGACTGAAACTCTAGAATCTTTTTTATTTTTAAGTGCACTACCCAGGGATTGAACCTGGACTTTCACACTAAGCTACATCTCAAGCCTTGGTTTTATTTTCCATTTTGAGACAGGTCACTAAGTCATTAAATTGCCCAAACTGTGTTTGAATTTGCAATCCTTCTGCCTCTGCTATCCAGATTACAAGTGTGTCCTGCCATGCCCAACTGAGGTTTCTTATTTAATACCAAAAGAACAGGCCAATTCACCCTTCCCATGAGCCAGCAGCAACCATGCAGGGCCCAGGAGGAGAAACAAGAAGCCAATTCACCCTTCCTGTAAGCCAGCCAGCACACGGGCTGGGAGACAAGAAACACCTCACCCCACCCCAAGCACCCAGCTGATTCAGAGGAACAGAGGCTGAGTTGATAGCAACTAAGATACAAAAACACCTTAATGATTCTATTGCTTGATCGACTTTACAGGCCTAAAGCCAGTGGCCTGAGTATCTATTTAGCAGATAACAATATGCAATATAGCAACTATAGGGGATTTCCTTCTGTCTTGTGTTTGAAATCCAATATTGTTCTCACTGTTTTGTTTTGTTCAGTGTCCTGTTTTGATTGGTATTATTCTGCTCTGTTTTGTTTGATTTTATTATGTCTCCTGGTATGGGCAGCAATTTTGAAGCTATCAGAAAGCACTATAGTAGCCATTGTTGGTTTCCTATTATCTTGTTTTGAAGTCCTGTATCACTGTTTTGTTTTGATTGGCTTTGTCCTGTTTTTGTTTGATTTTATTCTCTTTAAAATAAAATTTTACAAAAAGAAGAAGAAGAAGAAGAGCAAAAGCCACATATCCCAGGGGAAACATTGGCTATTTCTGGAAAAGGTTGGTTTGTTGTTGTTGTTCTGGTTTGTTTTGCTTTGCTTTGCTTTGTTTTGTTTTGAGACATAGTCCATGCCATGTAGCCCAAATTGGCCTTGAACTTTTTGTGTAGCCAGACTGGCCTCAAATTTAAGATCCTCCTGCTTCAACTTCCCAAGTTTTGAGATTACATGTATTTCTGGGAAAGTTTTTTTTTTTTTTTTTTTTTTTTTTTGTACTGGGGATTGAACTCATGACCTTGAGCTTGCCAGTCAGGTGCTTATGCTACTGAGCTAAATCCTTCTGGGAAAGTTTTAAAAAATAATAGTGATAAAAAGGGGAGCATAGTGGCACACTCCTATAATACTAGCATTTGGGAGGCAATGAGAATCATTTGCAAGTTCAAGACCAGCCTGGGCTACAAAGTGAGCCCAAGGCCAACCTGAACTACACAGTGAGACCCTGTCTCAAAAAGACAAATAATACTCCTTCCGCCATCTTTCCGTGCCGCCATAATGGTGCACATGAATGTTCTGGCTGATGCGCTGAAGAGCATCAACAATGGTGAAAAGAGGCAAACGCCATGTCCTTATTAGGCCGTGCTCCAAAGTCATCATCCAGTTTCTAACTGATGATCACAGGGCTGGAAAAATTGTTGTCAACCTCACAGGCAGGTTAAATAAGTGTGGTGTGATCAGCCCCAGGTTTGATGTGCAACTGAAAGACCTGGAAAAATGGCAGAATAATCTGCTCCCGTCCCGTCAGTTTGGTTTCATTGTATTGACCACCTCAGCTGGCATCATGGACCACGAAGAAGAGTGACGAAAACACACAGGAGGGAAAATCCTGGGATTCCTTTTCTAGGGATGTAAAACATACAAATAAAATGCCTCAGTGGGCAAAAAAAAAAAAAAAAGATAAATAATAATAATCATCATCATCTATATATACACATAAACAAAAACAAATTTTAAATAGAAAACATGGCTGCAAAGTATTATACATTCATTCATCTGCAAATAGTTCAAAAACACTTAGAAAACATTGCCTTAGATGCAAAGAAACATGTATTGGAATAAAATGTGGGAAGTTAGTTCAACTGTTGAAAGAAAAGTACAGCTGTTTCAAACACACTACTACTTAGGGTATCTGCTTGATCCTGTTCCAGTGATAGTATGTCTGGAAACACTTATGTTTTTGTGAACTACTAAATAAAAAGCAACAATACAGTATTTCTTTAATCAAATGACTTTTTAAAAATTGTATAACAATAAAAAACAATAAAGACAACATGAACCTTAGACTAAGGACGGAACTCAGTGGTAAAGTGAACGCTTTCTATGCCTGAGGTCCTAGATTCAAACTTTAGCACCAAAAACAAAAACAAATAAATAAACAAAATAAAACAACCCCTAATGAAGCATTTTTTATATAGAAATTAAAATTCTGGTATTAGCTGGGCATCATGGCACACGCCTGTAGTCCCAGTAATCAGGAGGCTGAGGCAAGAGGACTGTAAGTTCAAGGCCAGCTGAGGAAGTCAAACAAGACTTTCTCTCAAAATAAAAAAAGTAAAAAAGAGTTAAGGCTAGCTCATCATTCCCTAAATTCAACCCTCAGTATTCCAGGAGTAAAAAATTCTGAGATTAAATTACAGAAGTTGCATTACACACAAGATTTAACACTGAGTCATTCACAAACAAACTATCCCAGCACAAAAATTGAAGCCAAAAGTTCACCAATTGCTACAAAATATCATCAATGAAGTGAATTTTATTTAAAAAGCAGGGAGGTCAGGAAAATTTTGTAACAGTCCCCTTAGCAAAGACTTGAAATCACACAGTGATTTGCTGCTCTGTCCTGATAGCAACATTATTCAGTGTCCTCTTTTTTAAAAAGAGTGGTTTCAGATTTGCTGTACTTTTCTTTGGTAAATGCATTCCAAAAGATGCTATCTGACAAATGTTTTGGAGACCAAAAATGTCGACTCTGTCCCTCTGAGGTAAAGACAATCTCTTAACAATCAGAAAGAACTCCCTTTTAGAAAGAAATTCATGCCAGGCATGGTGGTACATGTCTGTAATCCCAGCATGCAGGAAGCTGAGGCAAAAAGATCATTGCAAATTCAAGGGGAGCCTGGGCTACATAATGGGTCCAAGAACAAGATGATCAAATTATTTTATCATCAGAGGTTTTACCAAGGTTTTTAAAAAAGCAACATGCTCCATCTTCTTAGCCCAAAATATTAAGAATTTTATGAGAGCAAAATAGTTTGCACTGATAATAAATAACATTAAATTAGCATACCATTGCTTAGCCCATCATAATGCCTTCCTTATTTATGTATTTATTTATCTATTTCCTTACGTTGGTGCTGGTGATCAAACCTAGGGCCTTGCACGTGGCGTGGAAAGTGCACTGTACCACTGAACTTATACTCCCAGTCTTACTTTTTACTTTTGTGTACATTTTTAAAGGTGGATACAATTTTAGAATAGTATTACCTTTTTTTTTTAGTATTACCTTTATTTAATTTACAAATAATTTTTGTAAACTGAAAATGAGTCAACAAGTGAATACTTGAGATTCTCTATCTCTCTTTTTGTTGTTGTTGCTTTGTTGTTGAACTAAAGGTGTGATCCACCACACGAATATAAAGGTCTTGGATTAGAAAAATTGCCTGAATAGACAAACAAACTCTGCTCTGCTCTTCTCCAGCAGCCTAAATTTAGGGAAATAAAATGTGTAGCCCTAAGTAAACTCAGTCTGAGAATCTGATAAATAGTAAGAAAAATACGTCATGCTCATGCTATGTTTGAAAAGGCCATGTGAACATTCCAAGTAGCAAACTGAGGGCTGGGCATTTACCTCAGTGGCATAACTGCCTGCCTTGCAAGCACGAGGTCATGAGTTTGATCCCCGGTACCCCTCCCAAAAAGTTTATACCAAGTAGCAAACTGTCACCACACCCCTCATAAGTGCCCATCTCAGTCTCTGACCAGGTCTACAAGGACTACAGATTTTACCCTGTGCGGAACTCTCAGCTCTTCCTTTTCAGCCAGGGCCTCTTCTATCTCCTCTCTTCTAATGTATCCATCCCGGATTGTGGGTGCTAAATCCATTTGACCATGACATATAAAACAGAGCACAAACCATGCCAATTAAGGTTCTCCTGTAAGCACTAGGCACCCTGTTCTACACACAGACCAATGAGCTAACGAAGCCAACGTCAAATAAACCCTTGCAGGATCTGTCCACCTGCGCTTTATTTATTTATTTATTTATTTTTCACTTCATCTACTCAGCTCCTCTCCCGTGGAGCATGAAAGAAACTGCCTGGCCACCTCCCTCAATGAAATTGCATGACTGTGATCTGAAGGACACTCCCCACTTTGAGAATTCTGCAGAGCACTTCCCACTCACCCCTTATGAGATTTCCTCTTTCCTAGGTTTCCATGACATCCTCCTCTCTTTGCATAAAGCCCTATCTTCTCAGGCTTCCTTTTTGGCTGGCCTTTCAGCATTCCTCTCAGAAATAGGGATGTTTCTCATAGTTCTATCTTTGGCCTCTTTCATTTCTAAATTTGTACTTCTTAAAGACACACATTTACTCCCAAAGTTCTTAATTTTATTCAGATAATGCTTTTCTCTTTCTTTCTTTCTTTCTTTCTTTCTTTCTTTCTTTCTTTCTTTCTCTTTCTTTCTTTCTTTCTTTCTTTCTTTCTTTCTTTCTTTCTATCTCAAATTGTTCCTTCCCCTTCTTTTCTTTTCTTCTCTCTGAGGCAGGGTCTCACTATGTAGCTCAGGCAGGCCTTGAACTACGTGACCCATGCTAGCCTCAAACTCACAGTGAGTCTTCTGTTTCAGCCTCTGAGTGCAAGGACTATAGGCATGCATTAGCATCTTAAGCTAAAACTGTGTTTCTAAGTCTGATTTCTCTAATTCCAGATCATCATGAGTTGTCAAGTATCTAGAACAGGGTGATAGGGATCAGAATTTGTAAAGAATAAAAAAATTAAGGGTCAGGGATTTAGCTCAGCGGCATAAGCACATACCTGGCAAGCACGAGGTTGTGAGTTCGACCCCCAAAACCAAAAAAATAAAAAAATTAAAAAACTGGTTCAAATTGGGACCTTCAATGAAGGAATTTGGTGGAGGTACAGTAGTCCAGGATCAGTAAAAACAGCCAACTCTGCTGGGCGTGGTGGCACACACGTGTAATCCCAGCACTCAGGATGCTGAGACAGGAGGAGCACCATGAGTTTGAGGCCAGTCTGGTCATTGTGAGTTGAAGACAGCCTGGACTACATAGTGACAGCCTGCCTCAGAGAAAAGAAAGCAAAAGAAACAAAACAAAAACAAAAAACCCAAAAAAATTAATTTAAAAATTAAAAGAAGAAGAAGAAGTACATTAAGGCCTGGAAATGCAGCTCAGTAGTAGAGCATTTGCATAGCATGCAGAAGGCCCTGCTTCAGTGCAGTGTGTGTGTGTGTGTGTGCACATGCATGTGCAGTTAAGACACTGAAATACCAGTTTAGGTTCTCAAAAATTCTAGGTCTTTGTGGTTTTGCCCCTTTGAGGCCTTATCTCCTATCACACCCACCCTTGATTCATATCAAGGTAGGTGAAGACACAGGAAAAGAAGTGAGACCCTGCTTGGAAGTATCTCAAAATCTTCCCTCCTATCATCTGCTAAATAATAAAGCATTCAAATAAATAAGAAAACAACCTCAATAAAAAAAAAGTCTGCTCACTTTTTTTTATTTTGGTACTAGGGATCCAACTCATGACCTTGCACTTAAGCCACTGTGATAAATCCCTGGCAATCTGCTCACTTTAATCTTAGCAAATTCACAGTGTTGCCATCAAACTGAGAAGAAATCTTGCAGTCATAGGAACGAGACCACCTAGGCCTCCTCCTACAAAGTCATGATGGGCTCCAAGAGACACAGGGCAGATCTGGGAAAAGAAATAGGAAAAGGTTTCATAAAATATGGAGCCACGGAAGGCTTCTTGTTGACTTAGAACTATTACTCCCTAGGTACATTAGAAAAGCCTTCTTTGTGTAGCCAGGGTACCTTGGAGGAAGTTAGGGTGACCATGACAATGGATCCTACTGCTATGAAGCAATCATGTTAGTAAACTACCATGGGAGCGTCTGGCTCATTTCAAACTCTTCAGCCTCTGGGATGGGATTTAAAGGACCCCTCCACCTGATGGGCTCACCTGCCTTTAGACCCAAATGTGCTCTCTAGCATAGAGCAATATACTAGCACAAAACCTCAAAAGAGCCCTCTTCAGCCCCCAGCGTAGAATAAGACTGAATGTCAGTCTCATGCCATGGTGCCTGCTTCCTTCTCATTCTTGATCCTTTTTTTTTTTTAAATCCTAAATCATTTGGCCCTGAAGCAAGGCCAGCAGATCGCTGTAGCTGCTGGTTTCAAACAGGAGCCTAAAGAGAATTCTTTCTGTGGTCTGTTGGCCATTTCAGAACTTTGGAAATGGAATGGTCAATTCATTAGAAAGAAATAGCAGGTGAGTATGGTGGACTTTGGGGGGCCTGCAGGGGAGAGACCCTGGCGCCTCGGGACCTGCACTGTGCAGTTGACTCGGGGTGCCAGGAGAACAAGGAAATCCCCCCCTCTCTGGG